>JAEUWL010000519.1:0-201354 GCA_018524415.1 Podaxis rugospora
CTCTTCCTCTGACCTCAAGACTTTAACCGTGCGAAGCACGGGTCATGTGCTAGTATCCACATAAATTGTACTGTGTTCACACAAAGAGTTACTAGCATGTCTACAATACATCCAGCGAGTTGGGACCTAAACCCATAGAGTACCCTTCCTCCGTCGTAGCTCACTCGTATAGAGGTGTTTATGCATTAGAGATTGATGTTGATAGGGGAGCAGCCAATGACCACGAGACCGTCTGGATAGGATCTCGATTAGCATTCCAAGAACCTATAAACAGTAGATGACTGCTCACCCATGTCATTCTTGTCACAGCAAACCGGTTGAGCATTGCTGAATATTAACGTCAGCTAGGGTGTTAAGTCACACTGGGAGGTGAAGGCCTGTACCAATTGGATGCGGTACCGATGCCAATGATGGCGCTGATGGGGCTGCATTGGAGGCCGAGGAGATCGTGGGCCGTACCCAGGGCGACGTTGAGCCCGTTAAGCTGGCTTTGTTGCCACTTGTCCCTAGGCACCTCGACAGACTGGCCTGTGGGTCCGTTAGTTCTTGTCCAGCAAGAAGCAAATGAAACCTATTGGCGTACAGCATTCGAGCTTGCCAACGTTGCACATGTTGGTCTGCCCCCCGGCCTGAGGGGCAGGCGTCGCAGAGGTGATGGCAGCAGCAGTGACGAAGAGGAGAGCGAGCTTGGAGAACATCGTTATTTCAGTCTGGGGGCTGAACAACTGAGGAAGGTCTGGTAGACTGAAGGACTTCCACTCTATTCGCCTCTTTTTGTACTGAGCTTCTGCCGTTATATGACGGGAGACCGTAGATCGGCTGCGTACGAAATGGCAGCCGATCTAAGTTGTGGACGCACGACAATCTCGTCATCCCCTAGGCCGTTCACACTACCGGCGTTCTTGCCAATTCTGCAATCGACTCCCTCAGCCTTGCTCAACCCCAACCCTAGAAGTTATTTCGAGGCAGAGGTAGAGACCGGACCATAGTGGACAGTAAAAGTACAGTCGAGTCTCCTGGACTCGGCAGCTAATTAATACCCAGCCTTCGGACACCTATTCCCTGGCATTTTTCTCGTCCGCAGCATCATCTCTTCAGAGGCGAAAGTGCGGAACCGAAAAGATAGACTTTTAACACCGAGACGATGCGGAGCTCCTTCAGCGTCCTGCCAGGGGCTCTTTTGGATCTTTAGCATGTTCCATACGCTCTGCTGCGCCATCTCCGAGTCATAGTGAATATGAGATTTACGAGATTACCTTCAACGTAATACATGTATTTTTGGACTAGAGTAGGTGTTAGACTGTCTAGGCTAACATACCAGCGTACCCGCCCATTGCTCTAATAATAGGAACCATTAGCTTACGGGGCAGTTCTTTCCAAGCCGTGGTGTCTCTTGTTCAAATTTTGCATTCCAACGCAGCCTGCGTTACGCGAACCAGTCTGTTTAAGGAGAACTATACGAGGTTTAGTCAGAAGATTCCCAAAGCCTGAAGGAGGGCACTTCCGATCAAGAGATCTGAAGAAGTGTAGAGGTAATAGCGCGGTGGTAAACCCGGGAGATGCCAAGCAGAGTTACAGAGTTCGACGGCACTCTGACCAAAACACTAGCATATATGCTGGCACCCAGCTAGAGGGACAGGATGGAGGAAAAAGGAGCTCGCCGATTTTATTCGATTTGCATTTGGGCATTGTCGCAAGTTTCACTTTCGTTCAAGTATGTACTGTGGACGTGTTTATCCAAAAGAAGGCTGGCACATTTCGCTAAGGCAAGGTTGTAACCTGTGCAGGTTGCCAGAATCAATACCTGTAAACCTCCGTCACTGCAAAGGTTCTATTTGAGGCTTTGGAAGAATCCATTTGTGTCATTATACCTTTGAACAATGACATTTAGCAGTTTAGAATACTTCACACTCCCGCGAACGACCTGCAATTGCAAAAAATTTCCCCACTCTTCCAGATCATCTTTGCTACCACTACCAGCCTGCCGTGGCACCTACCAAACGAATTTACGGAGTATCTTCAATGCGGTCCGGTCATGACAATCACGCATGGGCTCTGAGGGGTTTTGGATAGCCGGTTTGGGTTAATGTGGGTTTCGGTCGGTCCAATCCCTAGGGAAGAGCGTCTCGGCGATGCCTGGAAAGCCAGGCATGCTGGAGGCCCAATGACATAAACACTTGCCCCCCATTCTTCTGTGAGTTCACGACACGGTTATCCACTGTCTAGATTTTCCTGGGCCCCGAAGAATACCCCCCTGCAGTACGGTACGCGCCGTGAACGTAGTATCTCTGTGAACCAGTTTTGTAAGGACCTCGGGTCCATCAGACGGGTTACGATGCCCTGCATTCGTTACACTCCGAAATTGTTTCAGTCTCGCGATCATCGCATTGGTAGAAACTAGAAGCAAGGACTAGGACTCTCCAAGGTCTTCGGTTATTGAACGGAGGAAAAGTAGAAATGCGGTTGCGAACCCCGGAAGAATTTGATACCTCGCCAAATGGAACTGACATTAAGGGAACCTGGTCAATTGAGGCATCAATTAAGTGGCATGGGAAACATAGAGCATACTAGAAGAATTTACAGTACTTCAAGTAGAAACTACCAAGAATAGGAAACTAGATACCAAGAAAGACCTTCAATGACTGATTTCGACGATGACTTGTTGGCCAGGAATACCCAAGAAGTGCGAGTTATCATCCTGCACCGTGATAATGACGAATCCTCCACACGCTACATGCAAAGATTTGTCCTTTTCACTTTTCTGCTCTGAGGAATTTGTCGAAACTGACTTGGCGCCAAAGGAAGCATTCAATCGCCCTGGGACAGATGATTTACAAGCGCAGCTATAGATCAGTCGAGTTCCGTTCCTCGCGTTATTACGACTAACAGGTACGTCGTATCTGATGCTCCATGAGCAATGGTCACTTTAATGGTCAGGGAGAAACTCACTGAAAGGGAAGTTTCGCGATTTTTCGAAGGTCTTTTGTCACCATCTGGGCGCGTCGGCTATGATCGATATTCTCACAACGAATAATGGAGTGACAACCAGTGAAGATGCAAGGTCCAGCTGATAAGTGAGCGAGCCTTACAGCGTCATACAGCTGTGACGCCTTCTGGTATTCTGTGTATGGTATTGTCCGCGATGGAGTCTGGTGAGACCAATGTGCACAGGAGGTTTAGCTTTCTGTGAGTTTCAAGAGAGAATTTCACTCACGGAATCCGAGTTCTGGGCAACAGTGTTTAGCGAGTGTTTCATCATTTTCAAACCTCGTTTTCCTCCCTCCAGTTCACCAAGGGCCTTTTCCGCCTTGCGTTTCAGTGTTTGGCCAGATTTTGAGCCCGGGTCGAAAGAAACAAAGGAAGGATTTCCACCGAGATGTTCCGCTGGGGTTGCTTTAGCGTTGATAACGCCTTCTTCTCTGCGGGATTTGTGGTATTGCTTTGATCTTCCGCGACATCGTGCGCACGTCTTTCGCCAGTCATCTACGGGAACGTCGAAGCATCTACATGACGAACAGGCGCGATATTTGCGCTTCTGTCCTGTAGTTTCGTCGACCTTTACAATGAACGTCTCATTGACGTTGGAAGAGGCCTCCATGAGGGTAGTAATGAGAGGAACACGCTACGACAAAGTAGGGTATTAAATCACGCGATCAGTAGTAACCATCACGTGACTCTATTTTTTGTTGTTGTTGTTGAACTCTGCATTTATATACCGCTACAAGCAAACCTACTGCTAAGACGCGGTGGGCGTACTACCTAAGTATATACGCCCCCTCGGCTGGGAGTTATCTACGTAATGCTAAAAGTCCTGAGTAATGTTGTGAAGGTGTCTAGTGTAGGTATATGGTATGCATGGGTATCGAATGGTTGCGGGAGTTATGTACGTGACTCTATTGGAACATTTCTCACTTCGTCACCTTGCATTTGCATCATCCCCATATTAACACCTCCACTCAACGCCTCCCCACATCACCTTGGAAACTTTATCATACCCAGATACTAAGACACAGAGGTAGCTGCCCAAGGCAATGAGGTCTGGTGCTAAGTATTAAATCCCTTGATCATTACATATGATTCAGTCATCCATCGTGTTCGGCTAGGGTTCCATTATTCCATCTATTACCAGTTTCTTAGTATCTGATTTCGCTGTCCCCCTCGATTCCCCACAGTAGCAAACGGTGCACGGGCTCGTTTCCTCAGTATAAAGTACAGCATAGTAGTAGGAAGGGACCGATTTTGGATACTCTCTGGCTTATACTTGTAAACTCGAGCACTTGTGAACTCATCCCTCGTTCTCTCATTTCGCTACTCACAGATCTCGCGTCTGTTTTACATACTCTCTGGCCTCCCTTGCTCTTCCTATTCTCATTTCGCACTTCTTGCATTGACCCGGGCTTGTCTCTGGTTCGACAACTGGTCTTGCGGCCGCACGAACGGTGTCTCCCGGGCTATTGGTGTATCGTTGTTAACTTGAAACCTAAACAATCAACGGACGCGATTGTGCTCACTCATCCCTTTTCATCTCGCCCGGTGGTAGAACGTTCGTTGCCTTTACAACGGTCTGAGTCTCACAGGCCCAATTGAGTAAACCGTCCTGGGCCACATTCATAGGACAATAATGAGCACTGAGGTTTAGGCAGGGTGCCCTGCGACTCCCGTCAGACGGATTTCCGAGTCCTGATTGACCCCATGGCGTAAATTTAATCCCATAATGCCACATCTGTTCTGAAGGAGCGTGCTCAATTGCGTGCTCTCCTAGAAACATGAAAAATGCTCGAAATGCCAGTATGCTGACGTGTTGTCGGTCTAAATGATCAACTACTGCGTCTAACACCGAAAAGAATAATCTCGCGTTCTTTACTCACCAACACTCGGCGTCACAAACATAGTAAAGTACCAAAGAACCCTCATCGAAGGAGCCTCGCATCCTTCCTTGTTGTAGACTCGGTTTCTCGGTTCCGCACTTTCACCTCCCGGTGTGCTGGTAGAAACTCATTATAAAAGCAGGTCGAGGAACCCGAGGTCCCCCAGTCCGACAGACATACTCAGTCAATTTGCACACTCACACTCAGATCATAATGTTCTCCAAACTCGCTACCCTCTTCATCTATGCTGCTGTCATCGTCTCTGCGATGCCCGCTGACAATCCTGCTTCCAGCAGCTCTGCGATGTCCTCTGGAAATCCTGCTCCCAGCAGCTCTGCGATGTCCTCTGCTTCCAGCAGCTCTGCGATGTCCTCTGGAAATCCTGCTCCCAGCAGCTCTGCGATATCCTCTGGCAATCCTGTTCCCAGCAGCTCTGCGATGTCCTCTGGCAATTCTGCTCCCAGCAGCTCTGCGATATCCTCTGGCAATCCTGCTCCCAGCAGCTCTGTGATGTCCTCTGGCAATTCTGCTCCCAGCAGCTCTGCGATGTCCGCTGGCAATCCTGCTCCCAGCGGCAGCGCCACCATTCACAAGACACTCAACAGGTGCAATGTTGGCCAACTCCACTGCTGTATGTTAATAAGTTGCCTTCATCTCACCGTTGTATAAGCACTAACGGATATACAGGCAACCGTATCGAGAAGCCTCTTGACGAAATGCAGTATCACCGGCTTAGTGGTCTCAACGTCGCACTCGGTACCCTCCACGATCTCCTTGGTGTCCAGTGCAGCCCCATCAGCGCTGTGATCGGCATTGGTACTGGATCCCACTGGTACAGTTCTTCTCTCCGACCCATGGATTGTGAGATCGTAAACTGACATCAAACCTTTAGCAATGCTCAACCTGCCTGTTGTAGCGAGCACCGCGGCATGGGTGAGTAATCATCATACTGTTTATAGGTTTTTTGCATGCTAATGGAGGTGCTATTCAGACGGTGTCGCCGTCTTGGGTTGCGACCCCATCGACGTCAATGTCTAAGCACTTCTACTCTAGTGCCTCACGATGGAGAACTCTGACACGGCTCTCCATGGCTACAAGTCTTGGCTTTAGATGTACTATACACATGCTCTATTTCTGTATGACTTCTATGCAGCTTTTGTGAATATCCAACGTGTTTAGTCCTGGATCGTGGTGTGAATGCTGAGCCGGATTCTCGGGGTGTCACGCTTCAACGGCTTACCAGAACATCGTCCAGCTCTCGGCAGTGGCAGTCTGAGCTTTACTGGCCTAATTGTGTAAGCCATCCTGGGTCACGTTCGTAGCACAACGATAGGTGATGTTTAAGCGCGGAGCATACAACTCCCGTTAGACGAATTTCGGGTCCTGATTGACCTCACTTCACACTCTTCTGCCTTAGACTACTCCAAGGATACTCACAAGGGTGCCTTCGGTGTAGCGCTGCTGCTGCTGTAATGCCCACGCAAGCACTCGGCGTTTCCCTTATCTTACCAAAGTCCTGCTAAAGGTCCACGCTATGAACCCAAGTTGAAGCGGACGGACACCAACCTAAATTAGCCAACGGCCCCTACCGTAGCAATTAAGACAACAAGCCTATGTACCTCCAGAAATCAATTAAACGCCGATCTTTAACACGAGATGCAATAAGAATACCTTGCTCTAGCATCTTTTTCCCTCCTGCATCACACCAATCACGAGAGGGCAACTGCGTCTGTCGCGAACTTCCCTCCATATCCGGTCCCTCTTCGGGTTCACAACCGGACTCTGGGTCGAAGTGACCTGGTGTATCTGTTTCGTAACTCGGAGTGACGCCAGATTCATTATGTTTTCCATTGCTGTCGCAGTGACACCTACTATGTTAATTAATTTTGTTTCACCCTGAGCTACTGAAGAGGTATAACCTCCGTTAGAGGTTCAGAGAAAGCGAGTGTAGTCAAATACAACGACTACTGGACTCCATAACCGAAATACAAGAAGTAGGGGCCCAAAACGGAAATTGAAATGAAAAAAAAAAAATATAAAGGTCGGGAAACGGAACCTGTGGGTGAACTTCTAGATGGCGAGGTGGAGGCTGTATACGGGTGTGCGATTCACTACTTAGAATACATGGCAAGCTTTTCTTTATATACGAATAAAACTACAAATCTGAACGGGGATCTCGAAGTGAAAGGGCATAGATGAGGCGAAACGGAAGGTAATTAATCTGAAACTGGCTGAGAAATGTAGTAAAACAATAAACCGTGAGGATTAAAGGAAATGTGAAGGCGAAATAGATGATATACAATATCAAATGCTGAGGGAGAAGGCGAGAGCGAAACGGAGTAGGCATAGGCTGAGACACGAGCGAAATTTCACAAGACCAGGCTACCTGAATACCAATACAAACAAGACAATAGGCGGGGATACGATCATGGGACTGGCAGCAACAGAAGAAGTGTAGAAATGTATACCCATAGCCACGACAAGGATAAGATCCAGAAAATCGAATATCGGAACCCAAAAGTGGTGGTGGGCGGCTTGACAACGGGCGCTCCGACAAGGTCCAATCCGCGATTTGGATTAGTGAGAGAGTGACGTGAGGTTGCCGTTTTCACGAGCAACCGATCGTCGGTCTCTACACTACATCTTAACCTAGTGATACTGTCGGCATGATGCTTTTTCTCGGCCTGTGGCTCTTTGATTACCATAGCTAAGGGTGTTCGCTTACATCCAGTCTCTACCACGGACGTGGGTGCAGATCGGCCAGATGGATCTTCATAGCGCGTTTCCTCCGTGTTTCCTTTCTGCGGTCCTCACCTTTTCGCTTACGTCTTGACGTCCTAGTGCACTCCACCGTTCTACTATTGCTACTCGCATTCTCGCTCATCTCATCTTAGAGCTCATCACCGCACTGTCGCCTCACCCAACTGTGGATATACTTACTTCTAGTTGATCATGCATCTCGCGAGCTCCACAGAAAGTAAACGTTATCCGGCATGGCATGCAGAACTCGGGCGTCTTCCTATCAGTTGTCGACAAACTGCTTCCTGAAACTTCAAACGGATTATTCTCGAGTGTTATGACTGCATGGTGTGTGAGGGTTGGGTTGGGAATCAACGTCGAATGAGAGAGATCTCTTCCGAACAGAAGCGATGCGCAGACCTATGTGACATATTATTAGAACACAGACAAAGTTCGACATGTTGAAGGTAATCTCATAGATTTCCTATTAACCTGTACCAGGGGGTGGGTGCAACGAACGCACTAAAGCCCAAGAAGAGCCGTTCGCGCAGCGCTGATGGAGCTCCGCATTTTTCGCTTCCGCACTTTCACCTCGCATTTGTGGTGGTCAAATGCATTATAAAAACGCGGTCGGAGAGGCCAAGATCCCTCAGTCAAACAGACGCACTTAACTGAACGATTTGCACAAATCACAATGTTCCACAAGCTCGCCATCCTCTTCATCTCTGCTGTTGCCATCGTCTCCGCTGACGATCCTGCTCCCAGCGCCTCTGCGACGCCGGCTGACAATCCTGCCCCCAGCAACAACACCACCATTCACAAGACCATCAACCATTGCAACGTTGGCAAACTCAGTTGCTGTATGTCGAGAGGCTCCTTTACTTTCCGTCGTATAAGCACTAACGGATATACAGGCGACTCCATCGAGAAGCCTCTTGACGCAGTGCAGGAGGCCCAGCTTCGTGGTCTCAACGTCGCACTCGGTACCCTCCACTCTCTCCTTGGTGTCCATTGCAACCCCATCACCGCTGTGATCGGTGTTAACACTGCATCCCACTGGTACAGCTCTTCTCTCCGACCCATAAATTGTGAGATCGTAAACTGACATTAAACTTTTAGCAATGCTCAACCCGCCTGCTGCAGCAAGAAAGAGATGAGTGAGTAATCATCTTACTGTTTATAGGTTCTTTGCATGCTAATCGAGGTGCTATTCAGACGGTGTCGCCGTCTTGGGTTGCGACCCCATCAGCGTCAACGTCTAAGTACTTCTCCGTGATTGTCTCACGATTGAGGACGGATGATCGATGATTGAATGTACTATAGAAATGCTATCGTTCTTGTGACCTCTACGTTCTACGTGATGTAGACTCCCGGAACTTTCTACCATGTGTTGTTGTGAATTCAGAGTCGAAAGCATATGGAATGTACACGGCTTGGTTTGATGCACCGAGATGATGCGCCGCCCTGAGTAAAAGCTTTGGATAAGTTACGGCCGAAAGGAGTTTACGATCCCCCCGCTTTCCTTTGGCTGGAAACTGTCTTATTCAGGTTATACGTTATGCCATTCCTGAAGTCTTGAGGTTCCAAGTCCAGATCAAGATCTTTCCGTACTTCGACATGACACATCCCTTAGGTGTACCCACAAGCTCGCTTTATCCGCGCACGACGTCTCTCTAAAACTCAAACTCTCAAATCCACTACAATCCCCAATCCCAAGCCTAAAATCTCAAGAAAATTTCACAAATTAATACAGTTCCAAAAGAGTCAGAGCACAGTATAAACACAATAAAAATATCCTGGCCTCCCTTCACACATTTCCATCAACCAGGCGTACCACCCCCACCGCCATCCGTCATCCCCTCTCCCCAACCCAAATTGGGACTCTGCGTAAGCCTCGGACTCTGCGTGTGTGCTTGGTGCTGTTGCTTCACCGCTCTCAACGACGCCAATTTCGTTCGATTAACCGACACACCAGCACTAGTACCCTGTGTGGGTGTTGCATTCCCTGAGGTGGCTGAGGAGGGAGGAGGGGACGCAGGGGATGCTGAGGCTGTGGTTCCATTTCGGATTTTCGTGCTTTTGAATTTAGGTGGTAGGGTATGGTCGGTTGTGTCCATAGCGTATTCGGAAGTTTCGGATACGGATGCGGATGCAGGCGTGGCAGGTGAGCCCTCATCCTCCATCGGACGTTTTCTCTTTTTGCCTACTTTCATGGAGGCCGCCTCGTTCATTTTTGCCTGGGCCGTCCCTACTGCGCTCCCACTCTCACCCGCTTTTCCTTTACCCTTTCCCTTCACCCCTTTCCCTCCCTCCTCATCGGTCTCATAATCCTCCACCTTGATATTCTTCAAAAACCCAATCATCGTCTTCCCCACTTTGGTATTCAACCGTATATCCACATGTTCTCTCCTCACCTCCCTCCTCATCTCCTTAATCGCCTTCGCCATCGCTCTCACACCCATCTTCTCCCGCCACACCAGCACAAGCAAAGACATACAGATAAACTCGATTGGCGACACTTTGGTGACACCCGTCGAGGCCGCACCAGTCAAACTATGGTTCACAAAATCTTGACCGGTCATCCTAAATGCACCACTAACCGCCTTATCCTCAGACACCACCATCTCCTCAAAGACTTCAAAAGTCCTGACAACTCGATCACGAAAGGCGGGGTCGAGTGGTTTTGTATCGGAGAGGAAGGATTCGAGTTGGACGATGGAGCCCATGTTGGAGAGGTTGGAGGGGTGTGAGGTGTAGCGGTCGATGCACCAGAGGATGGTGGCAAGACAGCGAAAGTCAGTTCCGCGTGAACGGTCCCAGTCGAGGGAGCCTAGACCATGTGTGTCGACTTTGAAGAATTTGGATTGGAGGTAGCGGATGAAGTCTGCGCGAGGTGTTTTTAGGACGCCAAGTTTTTCTGATGGGTGGTGAGGCGACATTAGTTTTGAGATCACGAAGGAGAAGATGGGATGGACGGACCTGCGGGTGTGAGAGCCATGCCGAGTTGGACGCGCTGTGATAGATGGATGGTGAGTCATCCGTGAGGGTAAAGGTTGGTGGATGGTTACCTGGAAGATTTCGCGTTCGTCTTTGTCGTTGATGTCTGCGTATTCGACGCAGACGATTTGTTTGTTAGCAAAGAGGCGACGGTATTTTTCGGGGAGAATTTTGCGTTTCTTCTTCTTGCCCGTTTCGGGCGTAGGCGAGTCTTTGAACCAGTAGCGTTCGCCCGATATTCTGTAGGATGACATACGTAAAGCTGGGTTAGGGGGAGCTGAGAGAGATGGGCGTACCGGTCTCGGTCTAATTATAATTGAGAGGAGGTTGTGAGTGCGTTGAGAAGATAGAGGATGATGTACTTACGATAGATCTGTGGTGAAGCGTGGTTTGTAAAAGTATGGAGAGAGGAGTGAAGAAGTGCTCACCAAACCAAGCATGAATCTGAGCCTACGTCAGGACAAGGTAAATCCAGAAAAAGGCAATGCGCACCTGTATATGGACGTCAAACGCTGCTTCCCATCAATACAAATCTTGCTCTCGGATCCGTCCTCGTGCGCATTCACAGCTGGGTTCTCAACCTAATCAACAGACGCGTGGCCGACTGAGGTTGCTGACGTACAAAAGATGACGGGTGGAATATAAAAATTGCGGAATATCGAATCTATTAGGCCAACCTGCTTCGCTTCAGGCCAGACGACATCTACGACCGACATTGAAAGACTCAAATGTGGCAAACGATGTCAGGACGCACCTCGTTGATATTCTGGATCCAAATCGATGTCGCCACTGACAATCTGATCAAACAGAGCCTGGGCAGTGTAAGTGGTTGCTCTGGGAGGTTTGAGAGCGTTCTTGATGGTGTATCCGCCGTTCTTGTCCTTGTCCTTGTCCTTCCTCGGCCTGCCGCGACGTGAACGTGACTTGGTGGCGGTTTCGTAGTCGGAATCAGCAGGTCCTGCCATGGAGATATCGTCGCCATAGTTGGCGTCCGATTCTAAGTCAGAGAGAGAGGAAAATTCGCCTTCTGACATTGGAAGTGGAATGGGTGTGTATGTACCTTTGTGTATGTACGTCCGGCAGACTTGAGTGTGTTTGTTCTTGTTTGGATAGTCCTGTCACGGCAGACAATAACACCCTGAGCATAACGTCGACGACGATGAATGGCGACGAGAATCCAAATGCTGGTCAGCGCCGGAGGACATTACGCTCGGCTGCGTCAACTTCAACAGCGATGCCAACGACCGCGTCTCGAACAACGACGGCGGTGAAACGCGATTCGCTTGCCGCAGAGCTTGAACGCGGTATGGCCAACCATTCCGGGTTTATTATCTACGACACTGACCTGGTACAATGATCAGATCCTCAGTTTTCTTCTGCAAAACGGAAACAACGGACGCAGCTGTTCACCAACAGCATCAGCCACGCGAACCTGGAGCGGCAGTTACTGGCTGCCCAAACAGCACGTATAGAGGTGGAGGCCAAGCTGCGAGAAAAAGAACTACAGGTTGAGCGACTGGAGCGGGACAGGCGCTATTTTGCTGATCGAGAGAAGGAACAGAGAGAGGCCAGAGAGTCGGAACAGGCAGAACACGACGCACACAAGGTACTCCTTTCTTTTTTTGCTTTATCTTCACTACTAATGTTGAGTCAGAAACGGACAGAGGCTGAGCTCAAGAGCCTCCGTTCTCAACTGTCTGCTCTCCAAGAAACACACGTAGACTTGCAAGACTCACACGACGAGCTCTCCCGTGCTACAGCACAGACCATCTCGCAACAGAAGTCACTCATCAACTCTCTCCAGCACCGCACTTCTCTGCTCGAGCATGAACTCGCGGAGTCACGTTCCCTCGCAGACGAACGCTCACAGGCCCTCAACAACCTCCAAGAACAACTGGACGAACTGCAAGAAGCCAAAGATACCTGGACACGCAAAGCCGACGACGAAAGCGATCTGCGTGTTGTGCGCGATGAGCTCCAGCGCCAGGCAGAGTATCTCCGCCAGCTGGAACGCACAAACGCCAAACTCAACTCTGAACTCATTGTGCTTCGTGACAGGCAAACAAGTATCGAGGTTTTACGCGAAAAGAACAGGAGCCTTGAAAGCAAACTCCAGCATATGGACGAGCTGAGGAACAAGGTTGTGCAGCTGGAGGCAGAGATCGATGCAGCCAGGCAGGAACGTGAACAATGGGCCAAGGAAAATACCACAGATGCGCAGACATCTCAACCATCCACTCCCTCCAAGACTCCCGTCTCGCACACGCATACACTCACCTCTCTCCGTCTCGAACACGCCACCCTCCTGGAGACGCACGGTTCCACCCTCGCTTCCCTCCGACATCTCGAGTCTACCAACACAGCTCTCACCCAACGCTTGACCGAATCCGCCGCCACCATCGACGAACTCAAGGGCCAGATAAAGGGTCTGAAAGAAGATGCTAGAAAGAACGAAGTGCGCGTCCGACTAGCAGAACGCGAAGTCGGTTTCCTACAAGCCCTCGTGGCGAGTTTCAACGCCGAAGAAGCGCAACTAGATGACGTCCGCATCGACCAACTTAAGCTCCAACGTATACAAGACCTCGAAACTCTTTTATCCGAATATAAATCCTCACTCTCCTCCCTTGTCACCTCTCCTCCCCAGTCCTCATCCAAACCATCCAAAGAGACCCTCGAACAAATCAAGGCCCTCCAATCCGAACTCGAAGAATCCCAGAAACAAAATGCAGAACACCTCGAACGGATCGACCAGCTCGAACAAGAACTATTTGAATTGAGTGGTGAGATCGCCGGAGGCCGGCACGTCCCGCCAGGCACACGCATCCTCCAACTCGCAGACAATCCCGAACAAAGATGGTTCGACCTCCGCCAAGCCACCCTTGACAAACTCAAATCCGAGAACGAAGCTCTCCTCAGCCGTTTACACACCCTCGAAACCGCTCTATCTTCCTCCTCCACCACCACTACTGCTTCACCCAACACCACCGAAACGTCAACCCTCGCCAACGCTAACGAAGAACTAGTCCCCCGCGCATCCTACGACCTCCTCTCCTCCACCAACCGTTCCCTCGAAGACCAACTTCGCCAAAAAGAAAAACGTCTCCTCAGACTCCAACAAGTCTTCACTTCCAAATCTGCCGAATTCCGAGAAGCCATCACTTCTATCCTCGGAGTGAAATTAGCTTTTTACCCGAATGGGCAGGTGAGGGTGACGTCGATATTTGATTTGAATGCCTCGTTTGTTTTCCAGCCGACTGGGAATGGCGATACTGGGGGAGAGATGAAGATGCAGCTTGTGGCGCAGGGGGAAGGTGGTCCACAGGATTTACCGAGTTTGATGAGGTATTGGATTGAGAATGAGCAGTGTATACCCGGGTTTATGGCTTCGGTCACTTTGGAGTGTTACGAAAAGGCCAAGGCGGAGGGGAGTTAGAAACAGGGCAAGGGGCAAGGGAACCCTAGCAGAGTCCCGACTTGGCGTTCTAATTCATCATGAGCGACTCTTGGGTTATGAAATACTGTAGCCGAGACAGAGAACGAGGAGGACGAGTGCAGCAGTGAGGAAACGCATGGTGGACATATTCTTGCCTAAGGGGATCTCCTCCGCCAGGGGGGACTCTCACGTGAGTTTCCTTCATAACCACCGACTTTCAAGTGTGTTACTCGTATTGATACCACTACTGCGAACATAATTACTCAGGGGTTCGAAAGTGCTATATACTCAGGTACTAGTGTTAATTCAATTGGATATACTATATAGACAATCCCACGGTTTGTTATGCACCCGTTCGTGATTTTCTCTCCTACTTTCAGTCTCTCCCTCCGAGGAACGCCGAGAGCATGTCGATCCCTGCTCTCCATGTCCAGCAGCCCGTCAATAGCCCATCAACATTACAATCGCAGAACTACATGCCTCTCTCCGAATGGGTTTCTGGCTTCATGGTAAGTAAGACTGGTATGTTCATGGACGAGAATTTGACCATCCATTTCTTAGGCTGAGGCCTTCCTGTATGGTGTGCCCGATTGTCGCGCTTTGTCGCATTTCACTTAGCCCAATCCAGGAATGTACATCGTGCTCTTCTCTGCTGCCATGTCTATTCCAGTGCGCAAATGTAAGGGGTCTGCAAAATGGCCTCTTCTTATTTCCGCTGCGGTCATGTTCTCGATATCGACCGTCAACATCTGCATGAGCATGTACATGTTCTTTGGCCACGTAGCTCGCGGAATATCACCGCCTAAGCGGATAATCACGTCAAAGCATATGATCTCTATCGTCAATAAGTATGTTTTCTCTTTAGCTTATGATGATGTTTGTGCTAATGAAAGCAGTACCGTTGCAGATACACTTCTTGTAAGCGTTCCTTGTTTCTACTTACTGGCATCCAGCGGTATTTATTTGTCAACATGTCGTTTGGACAAATCGCTGAGATACAACTTCCTAGTCTACGGGCTGATATTGATGTCCGGCTCTATTCCCCAGCAGAAGCATACGTACATATGGTTCACCTTGTCACTAAATGCAGATGTCACAACTCTCACAGGCAAGTCACCTCTTTTAGCAGTGTATATACTCCAAATAGCTCAGACAAAGGCGGAGCATCTCTTTAGCTGCTCGCATCTACTGGTTAGCTCGCAAGGCACGGAGAGTCTTTGGACCTGGATTGGTCCGCACATATTACTCCGCATTGACAATCGTGCACGCACTCCACATGGAAAACGTTTCATCGCTAAGGTGCTGGACAGAATCGAATCTGGAGCCATCTATTCCACCTACGTACTGATTGATCAGATCTTCGTGTTGGTTGGTGCTTTCACCTTTTGAGCCCTAAATGCGCTACTCATTGCGGGAGCAGCTTGAACGTCGATCATATGTCCTTGATGCATGCGTTACTCAGGTCATGGTTAGTGACCATTTCACAAATCAACTGTTGCAGCGTAGGGCTCAGAAGGACCCAAAGGGTATTGCACCGACATTGATCATCGTGCAGGTAGGGCTGGGACGTCACTTCCGGGACATAGAAACAACTCCACAACCTGGGCATGGAGGTTCTGTGGTTCTTTCGACAATATGTTCTGATTCCGCAGTCGATCGGGCAAGGCCTTAACATGCTCCTACCATGACGTTACCAGCAGACTGCACCTTTAACCAAGTTTAGATTATGGATAATAATAGGTTATTATGTTGGTAGACGAAATCGCGTTGTGGCTTCGGTTACTTTGAGTGTTACGAAAACGCCAAAGCGGAGGGGGTCCCGGCGGCTCATAGGTGTAGATTCTTTTTCTCTGGGTAGTATGTATCATATAATAATTGGCTTCGTTTTGTGACTTTCAAGTGCCCGTAAGGAACTTCCTGATGTGAGAAAATGTAACATGTTGCCTACACGAGACTTTAAGATACCCCGACGGGTACATGGCGGGCATTAGCCCCTTCGATTGCGATGACTTTGGTCTCCTCAGCTTCAGCTTCCCGCGCCGTACCCAGCATCAAAGGGGCAACATATCATCCGGTTTTCAACGACGAAGACATCCGAACAATGAAGACTGCCGGCCTCTTCAGTACTGGCCCTGTACGTGATCATTCTTCCCGATCAGTATATGACCTCGAACATGAATACTAACACCAAGCCGATCCATCATAGGCGCCCTATATGACCACTGCACATCAGCCTTCTTCTCCGAATTCCTCGGCACGGCCATGCTCACTTTCGGTATCCTCGCCTTTACAGATAAGAAGAACGGCGTGCCTGCTTATTTTGTTCCCCTTGGAATCTTCATCGTCATTTATGGCATTGCCGCAGGTCTGGGCGTTGAAACGGGTATGACCTATCTTTTCGCTCCTGGTTTCTGTAACCAACTGGAAGCTGTGCTCAATGTAAACAACAGGTTTCGCTCCGAACCCTGCCCGAGATCTTGGCCCCAGAATCCTCATTGCAATGGCTGGATACAGCGGTCAGGTTTTCACCATGAGGAAGTGCGTCCTTATCCACACTGCTTCCTGCGCGTTTTTGACATATGTTAACAGCCAGTACTGGCTATGGTGTCCCGTCATCGCTACCTCCCTCGGGGCGCAAATCGCAACATTTGTATACGATCTGTTTCTTTACACAGGAACAGACAACTTGATCTTCAAAAAGTATGTGTTGTTCTAACTTTGGTGAGACGATCAACGGCTGACCATGGTCCTGACTTAGGCTTGGTTCCTGTCGTCGTGAACTCGATGACTCCACTCATGGCTCACGTACGATGGTCTAAACCAAGAGCGACCATCGCCGCTTTTCGTTTTAACCGAATTTAGATCTTCTTGGTGATTATTCATGTGGACGTTTGATTTCTGCCTTTCAAGGCTCGGGTTTCTTAGCTCTCGTTGTCACTGGTGCTTTCTGCCTACACAGCCTCGTTTTCCTCTATCGTCGCATTTTGTAACACTGTTCTACTGACTCCCTTTCCTCATTTGCATGAAAATGTAGCCTAGTGAACTTGTACGCCACCTATCGTAACTCCTCTACACCTTCACGTGCGCAAATTTTACTTTCTTGGCCAAGATAGAATACAGCTATCGCTCGCTCGGAGGCGTATTAGCTCGGCCTCTTCTGTTTCTTCTTCTAACCAAGATCGCTCATGGGAATGGCTTCAAAACGAGCTCCATGTTTCATCAAACCAACTTAGTACCACGCAGAAGACAAGGTTGAACTTGACGTAGCGGCCATGGCGGACAATTGGCCAAGGGCAGTGGTGTATAGAACATCGAGTGTTGAAGGGGTAAAATGAAAAGAAGGCACGAAAGCATCCCAGAAACGGTTGTGTAAACTCTTCTGGAGTTGCGGGCTGTTTGACCTGACCGTGGGGCTAAGGTATTGGCGTGTTCCCTTGTTGAAATTGTGGTCATTGGAGAACAGGCCACCAATATCATCAAAATGTACCTACAAGGGCTGTAAATACGTTTGGAGGGACCCAAGAAGGGTACAGTATTATTACGCAGCTCGTGACCATGAAGGTACAGCCATATCTGGGTCTCCCATCCAGAGGTTCAACAATCATCACAAAACCCAATTCCATAGGGGCATTATCACGATTCTTCCATAGCCCCTCCCAAGGCGTTCTCAGAGTACTCATCATGTCATCCCAAACTTTTAGTCGGTAGAACTGCTTGAAGTCTGATCACCAACGGATTAATAGTAAACAACAGTGAATTCTACTGAAGGTAGTTGTGTGGTAGCTAGCTGGCGAATGACTCTAAGGTGGTCTCAGTAAAGAGATAGAACTGGGATAAGTTTTGACGTGGGTCGCCAAGGAGAATCTACTTAGTCCGCCTGAACCTTCCCTGAGAACTAGTCAACCCTAATGAATGTTGGTAGTAGCAAAATATGACATGTAAAGCATGACATCCTGCTCCGCAACAATGCAATACCTGAATGCCAAAATCGCAGAGAAAAATTTTGTGAATAGTGCTTGAAGTCTTGACTGAGTGCTCGCCTTTGGTGCAAGCTGACTTGGATGGTCATAAACCTATTTGAACAGAGTGATACTTATGGTCATGTCCTACGAAAAATCCCATTCACAGTATTTCTCAGCCAACGTCGTACGTTCTTCATCGTTGTCGCCGCCCCCCTGTCAACACCGATCACTCTCGCATTGTCAACAAGGCCTGGCGGGGTGCAATCCCACTGAAAACCCAGTCATCAGTGCATGAAGTGTGATTGCGACAGGGGAGGTTTACTGACATATGTCCCGACCTTCTTCACATCACTCTCTAGTGCTACAACAATCTCCTCCAACTCGCCCTCAGAGAATCCCTTTGAAACACTAATTCCCCAACACT
Organism: Podaxis rugospora; assembly: GCA_018524415.1. Taxonomy (NCBI): domain Eukaryota; kingdom Fungi; phylum Basidiomycota; class Agaricomycetes; order Agaricales; family Agaricaceae; genus Podaxis; species Podaxis rugospora. The sequence goes on from JAEUWL010000519.1 coordinate 18,424, forward strand.
TCCCCGCACCTGTGGAGGTGGGCAATGACAAGGCATTAGATGACGACCCAACATCTGGAGCTGTCAGTCCATCAATGACCCTTGAATCGGAGGCCTGATGGACTCTATGCCCAGTGACCCTTGCCAAAACCTCTATAGTACCACGTGCAAGCATGTAGCAATTGCTCTCCTTGAGATTGTATGATGCCAAGACATCGCGAACACGACTGAACGTCAATATAAACAGGAAAAACGGTAGGGATCCATCTCGAGGGACAGTAGAGGTTGTCGAGTTGGGGGGAGAGAACTGCATATAGTTGACCCTGCGAGTGTTGCTTGTGGTTGGGTCGTACAATCCAATGACGTCCAGGGCATCAACAGAGCCCCCCGAGAACAGACGGCTAAAGGCACTCGACACTCGTGAGCTCGCTGTGTATGTGCTTGTCAGCCACTTTCATGAATCAGGCCAAGATGTGTGATAGGCTCACCCAGTGGTATAAAAGCATGCCTCTCCAGGACAATCCTAACATGTGATCGCTCATCGTTCCAGTGCGAGGGGGTAGGACACACGGTCACCCTGATGTACTCGTGTTCCAGTCTATTTTTTGTAGCGGTGTGCTTCATGGTCTCTAGGAGAACGACATAGGCATCATTGTAACTTTGGTGGACGGCACTCGCCCCCAGGTAATATTCCCGAAAGATGGCTATCAGGAGAGGGCCATGAGCAGCTTTGAGAATTGCAAAAGGATACTGGGTTGTCGGGTCAGGGTCCATCAGAAGACCGAGGGACAGGAATAGACGTTGGAGGGGAGTCGAGAGTGCCATGGCCTACGATCCAGGTGTTTTTGAAGGTGCTATGAGGGGTGATTTGAAAACAGGCTGAGGCAAGTCCGCCACTCAACAGAAGATGTGGCTGTTGTCCGTAGAGTCAATCCTCAGCAGCTGGCAATAAACAGATATGACAAGTGCTTGTGTGTAGCTCAGTGTGTGTCACCAGTGTACTGGGAGCTTTCTTTCCTGGGCGGTACCATGCACCAGTTTATTAGGATTTCTACCACGATCACCATTTTCTCCTATCACTGGCAGTCTGAAAAGTAACGTCACACAACACAATGTGAAAGGAGAGACTTCACGCTGAATGTCCATCATTAATAACGATTCTAGCATGACAACGCGACACAACTCGTTAGGCAAGTTCCCTTAACGTGAAAGTGGTAGTGGTACGGGTGTAACCCCTATTACCAAGGTACGGTCTGATCACATGACGGAGCAATAAGATAATGAGATAGTGATCAGAGAAAACTCAATGACTAAAAACACCAGGTCGGAATTTATTCCCCCAATAAACCCATGATAATCACTGGTAGTACAATCAGATACTTTGTAGTAGTATGTCTACATCTATTATTTTATGGGCTGCATTTGAACAGCTATGATTACTGGGAGTCCTGCATTAGGTGACAAGTAGTAAAGAATGAGCTTTGCCTGCGGCGACGCTGTCATTGGATTTCAAGTTTTCAACCTCGTAAAAAAAGTGCGTTAGAAAGATTGTGATGTGACGTCGTCCACACCTCTGCCACTTTTCATCCCAAGTATGTCCATCAACATGGGTCGTCTACGCAGGTCAAGGACCCATCATGCTCAGAGAGATGTGCACAGGGCGTCTAGAACAAGAGTACGTTCGTTCTATGTCGATTACTATCATTACACTAAGATTACGTTAGGCCCGGACAAGAGATTTGGACCAGATACAACTCATTGATTTAGATCCCAAAGTACGCCATCTAGCCTTTGACCAATCCGGTAGAAATGCTGAACCGTGTATTCTCTGAAAGAATAGAGCCGCTCTAGAGGCTCAACCCATCGACTACGAAAAACCAGGCTTGGGGCAACACTACTGCGTCGAGTGCGCAAAGTCCGTCGTCCTACTCAATTTCCTGCCATTGCCACTGACTTCATAATTTGTTGTTCCATAGATATTATGAGACTGATCATGCGCTAAAGTCACACTGGCGGAGCAAAGTTCATAAACGGCGGTGCAAACAACTACGAGAACCAGCGTATACAATTGAAGAGGCGGAAAGGGCTGCTGGGCTGGGACGGGAAGGAAAGCGACCAGCACGAGAGCTGGTTATGGACACCGAGATGAGCGTGGTGACACCAGCATGACAATTGCTGGCGTGTGATGCTATGAGAGGCACCGCCTGTGTTTGTAGTATTATCCTGTGTGTCCTTTTTCTCTTGTCCCTTACAAAGAATTCTTGTCCTGTTCACCAGATCCCAGATGCCTTAGTAATATAGCTCATTGCTTTCTCTCACCGTCCCACGGTTCCAGACTTCACCACAGCGACTCCGCCGTCGTAGACCCCGAAACATGCGTATATTCCAAGTGTCTAAACCTAATCCACACTTTACCCGCAACTTTATGGCCCTCCGTATCATCCAACATCGACTCACACTTTAATACCAGTGAAAGCATCCCTGAAGATAGTAAAATTACCTTTGTTGTACACGGCGAAGACGACCTGCTCAAAATAGTTTCTGAACTCTTGATCGAGGAGAATGTTCTTCATTTCTTTTGCCACCAACTTTGGTGGACATGCATATACGCCGCACCCCAGCGCACCTTCCAACAAATCTTGTCAGATATCGCCGCACTTTTGAATCCAATCCAAATATACCTAGAACGATATTTCTCTGTTTGTGGTGTGCCGCCATTCTGTAAACAAGTCTGATCTTTTCCCTTAAATCCTCCAAATCGCTCCCATTCGCGAAACCTTCGCCGTCGTCCGTCAATTTAGGTCGGCATGGCCCAGCGACCGTAATAACCGAAACAACTCTCCTTTGACTCTTGGGCAGCTCCGCACAATCATGGTCTAGGTCGTCTTTGAAGATCACAACCCCAGGGGAGAAGATCCCCGCTATGGAGCCTGGCCCCAAATTCGGCCACGGATAATAGGAAGGTTTGAGAGTCGCATAAAGGGTGGAGGAATAACAGAGGGCTTCCTCCTGGCATGTGAAATCAATGGATAGTAAATCAGGCAAGCACAGAACACACCTGGGTCCTAGTATAACTGGATAGCCATCCCCCCACAGGTTCTTCATCACTCGCCAGGTTAAGAACTGCGACGCTTCCTTTCGCGTCCGGATGCACATCAAGCAACTTACGAGCCGCAGTGAACGAATCACTGTTGACAACTAGGACAGGATGTCCCTCCCCCAGAGATTTGCTTGTGTTCAGAGGTGGGAGCGCAGGAAGCTGTTTGGGGTAGAATATTGAATCTTCTGTTGCCCCTTCGTTGGCGTGTTCTTCAATCACAGATTTCGTACACTTAAGCGTGTGCTGAGCTATCAGCTGCCGCCCCTCTGGAGTCTTAGCGGATGGGGGCGTTTTCCTGAAGGCCGCGATGGCTACCCTATTTGTTTGGTGAAATTGCATATGGCCACCGGAAACCTACTGACTCACGAGAGAAGTGACTGCCAGAAACGGACCATGAGAGTGCACAAATAGCGAAGCATTGGCATTCACAAGATAGTCGCACAGTATATTGGAGAGATGTTATTCACGATGCCCCTTGACTTGTGACAAACACTAACTGGTCATTCAATCAATAAAACATCATGTGATTGAAGCTCAAATGGAACATCGTCATGATCACTGCGAGGGGGTGAATTGATCCAGAGGGTTACAACTTGACATATTTGAGTGATCAGTACCTACAATGCACATTCATGGTTCCCTCCTTAAATGCACGCACCTGACAAATTGCTGCCAGGCAGGGGTCATTGGAGACGGCAGTCGACGCTTCTGCTTAGAACTGTTCAATATCAGATTAAAAATAGAACACTACACAACACGTCGATTGTCTCGTACTCGGAAAACAGTGGAAGAGCATCGAGCTCCACAAGTACAAAGCAGTAGGTGGCCATTGAAAACCCGACACCGTACATCGAAAGTTCAGTCCAAAAGTTGGTTGATAGTACTTTAGTGCATCGTAAAACCTTGCTGATGCGAGCAATTGCGGATGCCGGTTAAATGTCCAATCCAGATGACCTCGAGCAGGCACGTTCACATCGAGGGTGCGGTCCCTGAACCGTTGCAATCGGCCATTGATGGAAGGTTTTTATTTAGCAGCAGAGGAGGAATGGGGGAAAGTGTGATGATCACACCAGCACCCAAGATGAAAGGTGTAGAGACCAGACTCTCAGGAACAAGGAAGCTTAAATGTCAATAGTTGGAGATGGCCATAATTGTATGTAGGGAGATACATAGGCAACAAGTATCGCAGCTTACAAAGGACAGATTCCAGTCGTCCCCTCGAAGCAGCTATGAGGGATGGTCAATACCTGGAGGTGAGCCAGCTCGTTTGACTCAATGACTTACGTTCCACCGACATCTACTCTAATGGGCCCGCAGCACGTTATCCTCTCCTCCAGAGACGGCACCCTGTTCCGTCTGGTTCACAGTGATAAAAACCTCAGGGTACTTTCGTTCTCTGCTGTCAAAATTTTCAACCACAATCGAGTTCCCAGGAACAAAGGTTTAGCTACACCACTCATTCACACCACACCATTCCCCGATCCTCCACTTGAACGTGCATTCCTCATGATCAGTGGACTACCTAATCTTCCTTATTCATCCTTTGACAAAGTCGAAGCAGCCCGCATGATGTGATGCAACATCTCGACACGCCAGGTCCGCTCTCTATCCTCCGCGCTTCGTGCTTCGCACCCCCTGTTCCTCGATCAGCCTCTACGCCTGCACGGGCTCGGAACGAGATTCAGGTGGGAAGAAGTGATACAGCGCGCTACGGAGCTTAGTCTATCGAACAACCCCCCTTTCCAATGATGATCCCGAACTGGAGAAACAATTGTCTCGACTTCCTGCTCAAGCCCTGTTGAAGCTGCTTAAGCTGCATCAGGAGTGTAGGCGTCTGTTACGCGTGGAGCTTTTGAATTCGCATAATGCTCGGTGTCGAAGATGGTCCGCGAAGAAGAAAGTGAAGCAAGTGTGTCTTTGCTGGAGTCACCTCGTTTCGCGGCTGATGTGGGAGTTGGAGAAGGATCCAAGTGGGAGGGCTATTTTGACGCAGGGGGTGAAGGGTTGAGAAGAGTTCAAGGACTGTTCGGTGCATCCGTGTGATGTATGTGCATCGTATTGTTGGAATAAAGAGGAGAGCTTGAGAGAGATCCGGGAGTGCCTTGATAAACTGCCGGAGACTATTTGAAAGGGAAAGGTTTGCGCGAGTTTCTTTGTACGGAGTGTATTTGATGACATGGAGGCTTTCCAAGGACACAGTATTGCGGAGGTGTGAGCTTGGTCATAGGTCCGGGAGAGGTGGTTTGCCGGAACACCATTGAAGAATATACTATTCGAACCTTTTAGAAGAGAAAGAGTACAGCTATTGGAAGAAGTGAGGTGTGATATTGAATTCTTCACCACTTGCTGCATGAAATGGAGAGTCGTGCAAAGGCAGTAAGTGCAACCTAAGAAACTGGATGGTCAAATTCTCATCCACAAACAAGCTATAGTGTCATCATGAAACCAGAAACTCATTCAGAGAGGGGTCTTGCGGGCTGGATGCCGATGGGTTATTGACGGGCTGCTGGACGTGGAGAGCAGGAATAGACATGCTTTCAAGGGGCAGAAGGAGTAATGAGGTATGTAGCACGTCTAATTCCATTGCCAATCTAAATCCAGAAATAAATCGCAAAACATATAGACTAAAATCCACACAGCTACTTGGTCCTCTTATATATCTTGGCCAGGAAGCTTTCAAAAACCTCTTTCCTCAGCGTATTCTCCTCTTCAAATTCTGGTACCTTGGCAATCCTCTCCCGAATAAGCCCGACGACTTTCTCCTCATAGGCGATATACTTCTCACGAACTCCAATCTCATCAAACACGGCCTTGACCTTCAACTCGCTCTCGCCGCCACTTGGCTTCTTTCCATAGTGCTCGTCGAGAATCTGGCGTTGTGCGGGAGTAGCGTGGAGAAGGGCAATGTTAATGCACCACGAGCACTTGTTGTCGATGATATCGGTACCGATTTTCCCGATCTGCTCGGGTGTCCCGGCGAAATCGAGGAAGTCGTCTTGGACCTGGAAATATTCACCGAGAGGGAGGAGGATCGACTTGGCTATATCGTACGGGTCCTTGGCTGGCTCGGATGGGTCGTTCGAGGGTATAGGGGCATGAGAGATACCACACATGTACATAGCGCACGCGACGGGGAGGTAGAAGGAATAGAATGCCGTCTTCCAAATGACTATGAGCGAGTGACTACAGAGGCTCAGTAATTATTATCAGATCATCACATGTAACCCATACCGTTCAAGGGAGAATTTAGCGAGGTTGACCTTCTCGGGTGCCGTGATGAGATCGATGAGCTGACCGATCTCAGTTTGCCATGTTGTCTCGAGGAAAACCTCGAGGAGATCGACGTAGTATGTTTCCCCTTTAAAGTATGCCTTTAGGAGGCGGTAGATGGCCGATGAAAGCATGAACGAATCGTTTATTGCAGTCATGCCGACCTCGGGGTTACGGTACCAACAGGGTTGTCCACGACGGGTGATCGAAGAGTCCATGATGTCGTCGGCAACAAGGAAATACGCTTGAAGCTGTATAGAGCTCAGTACAATTCAACAACTGGGTAAGTCATAACGTACCAACTCGATACACCAACCAAGGACGGCAGCCTTTGTGTACTCCTCCTCTGACAAAGGTCGCCGCTTGAGGATCTCAACGGTGTCTACCACCGACATGCCACGGTTGAGTTTGCCACCGGGAACATTATAATCGAGGTTCTGATCAAATCAGTGAATGTCCACCTCTGATGGAACACGAGAGATACCTTTCGATACCACGCAAGGACCTCTTCTGGAATCCCCTCTTTCCTGATCTCCTGAACAAGTTCGTCTGCCACTTTTGCATAGACTTGTTCGAACCGCGCACGGCGAGCTGTCTTGTCAGCCATGTTGTAATTAGAAGGGAAGGGGAGGTGATGATCGATGGATAGTCGTGCCACTTGTTGCAGGCGCCACTCATATAACATAACTTGCAATTGTTTTTCACCTCCGATCAACACTCCATTGCCTAATTCGTCCTCCGTCTCCGTCTCTCCGACCTCCGTGCTATTCGTCGTTCCGATCCGTGGGTGGTTCCATCGGGCAACATGAGTGCAAGACAGCATCGGATATGGTGTAGTGGCTAACATTATCGCCTCTCACGCGATAGCCCGGGGTTCGATTCCCCGTATCCGAATGTCCTTTTTTTGTTGTACATGCTTTAGTTTCCTTCCCCCGCACTATTCCCTCTCCTCCGCCCAGTATGGCCCCAAACTCACTATTTGCCGTACCACAGTACCCCCTACTCACGGACACTAGAAGCGGCTACTCCACCTAGGATGAACGAGGACGCATAAAAGGGCCCCATTCGTGCCCAGTTCTGCAAGTGAATTACAACCAAGAACAACTTCAACATGCGTTTCCTCACTACTGCACTCGTCCTCCTCGCCGCCGCATTCTCTGTCTCGGCTACTATTGAAGGTGAGCTACTGGCTATAGCTTTGTATGAGCCTAGAGTCGCTCATGATGAATTAGAGCGCCAAATTGGCTCTCCTGTAGGGTTCCCTCGTCCCTCGTCCTGTTTCTAGCAGACTGATACCTTTTTATTAAGAATGGTCCTTGTGGTGCTGATAGATCTGTACGTCGTGTTTCGCCTCCTCTTCTTACTTCCATCACTGATCCCAAATCGTTCCAGTGTGCGTTTCGTTGCCTACATCTCCTTACCATTTACCTACATAAAACTCGTCGCTGACTTTGTACAGGTCCCCATGGTTGGGTCTGTTGCGGAAGGACTCACCAAGGAGCTACGTGAGTTCTCTCCTTTTTGAACCGCATCCCCATTTATAAATGATTCGTGTGTAGTTGCCTCCCCCACGGTTCTTGCCACGTCTAGATGAATGAGTGTACCAATACCGCTGTATAGTCCAAAAATTGCCTGAGAATGTATCATACTGTTGTTTCGTCTTGGACCTCTCGAGCCACTGTAGAATGTTCTTCTTGATTACAATTCGCATGGGTGAGTTATTCTATGCAACTTCGATTCCATTTCTGTGATTCCTTCTCGCCCTTTACCTGAAACGTAGCCTAGATTTTTCTATATCAGCTGTAGCCTCCGTACGAGACTTTGGGGTCTAGACGTCAAAATCTTCCTAATATTCGAAATGACGAGCCAAGTGTTCGTGCACGGTCTATCAAAGCATCTGACGTATTCAACTGAGAGTATCCTGGTGCTAAGGGGTCGGCATTCTGTCCAGATTCACAGCGAAAGAATTTACACACTGGTCGGACCACAAATTTAGGTCAGTTTTCACCATTCCTCGACAGCTATTATTAGTGCCATGCTCGCTGCCGATGATATTCGTGGCCCTCCCGCAAAGTCAAACCCTCCGTGTCCCAGAGCGAAAAATAACTCAGTCAAGTATTTTGGTTCGCTCATTCCGTCTGGGTTTGATCCGACTCTTTCCAACATGATATCTACATCACATATCCACGTTCTCAACGGATCGAACCATGATGCACGCACAGGAAAAAAAATATCTAGCCCATCTAGGAATGACCGGCCCGAAGCTCTCCCGGGGCTTGTATGGTTCCTCAAACTCTTGTACTTCCTCCGGGGTCAATTTTACGTTGACAGCGCCTGTTTCTGCGTCTCAAGGCTCAGATTAAACATACCAACAAGGTTGTATGGGTTGTCCAAAAAAAAGTCGTTCCAGCAATTGGAGCAGTCATACCTGTGATTATCATGACACGCCTAAAAAACCCGGACGCTAAGGTTTGAGAGAGGACTCACCAGGCTTACTCATGACCCACACAACTGCAACCTGAATCATACTGATACCCTTCCTCCCCATAACCTCCTCAACGCCATGCCAAAGAATCAGTAACACGTCCAGTTGGGTGAGAACAGATTACAAGAACGAACCGACTGATGATTTCTTGAGTAGCTGAGAGTCGAGGGCATATCCCTTCTAGTCTGGACGGTTTCTGCGCATTTCGTGACAGCGGCGTTAAGCGGCCTGCATTGAACTCCGCGAGAAATGGGTGACCAGGGAATAGAACCAACGCCGAGCCACTAGAGGCAAATGAATCTATACGTCTGTTGGATATTGGAAGGCGCACCTCCACCATCGGGAACATCTCACCTTCTTCCTCGCGGTAAACCAGATGAAGGGTGTCAACTTGTTTTTGATCGCATAATCTTGCAACTGCGAGTCTGCGAGATAGCGAAGACTTTGAAGGGGGAGATAGTTATCCATCAGATCAAATAACTGAGGTGACTTACATTGCCAAGCGTGGCAGGAGGACACTCCAGTATACCGAACATATCCAGCCTGGACAACGTCATGAGGTGCTTACATCTACCAGGGTCGGTGAACAGATAATATAATACAATAATCATGGATGCGTACGGTCTCCTCAATCAGGGTCTCATTGTCGAAACGGTGGCCTTCCAGAGCATTAGTATCATACTAGGTGGTCTGACGAGATGTTCCTCGCTCATTGTAGAATGTCAATATAATCAAGCTGAAGTCTCTCCAAACTCTTCTTGACAGAGTCAAAGACATGCTTTCGGCTTAGCCCATGCTGGTTCGCACAACCGTTTGGTCGGGATTTCGGGCCAACCGATCCAAGCGACACGTTGGGAGTTTTACTGACAGGGAAGAACGCTCTAGTCAGGACAACAATCTCGTCATGGGGAAGGTTAAACTGCTTGATCGCCTTGCCGAGGATAATTTCTGAGGCACCACTTGAACGTACCTGCACCACATGCAAGCATTAAATATCCTGCAAGACGGGTATTGAAGACGTACATTGGCTGTGTCGGAGGTGTTGATGCCAGCACCATACCTGTTTCACAGTGCAAAGTCAATTGCGGCTGTGGTTATGTCTGAATGGACGTACGCTGCTTTAATATGTTCAAGACATTCTTCTTCGGGAAGCACCAGTGCATCGATTCTGGTATACCATACAACATGCAACCAAACGATGAATTTGGAAACCTTGAGGCCCGAGTTGACCAAGCGGACTGTAGAATGTTATTTAAGCGGTCTGCAAAAATAAACAAGGGTCTTTTACTGTAGGGCATCGTAATCTTTCTGTCTGCCATTGTGTGCGAAGTGAGAGGAGAAGTCCTGGGGAAATGAATGCGACAGAGAGGGTATATATATGCCTAGGGATGATAATCTGTAAAGCTTATGAAGCCTCGGCTATTTTTGTCAGCGAACGAAAATCAGCAGTCTTTCTCCAGCATGGTCTCCTCTTCTCTGATTACTAGGAAAGGTTCGGCTGCGTGTGTGCACGGAGTGAGGTCCATGGGGCTTGAGAAGCACCAGAAATCTGGGCATATTTTCGGCTGTCATCATGGCACATTGCGGTTGAATCGCAAAACGACGATCCTGGATATTTGGTTAATCATCGAGCTACAGGCGGATATCGCACGGATACCCCACATACAAAAGTCCCGGCAACGGTTTGATTGCAAAGTGACCATAGATAGCAACGCATCGGGTGAGCGAAAGGTAACAGCTCTGGCTGTCTGAGCCCTACCAGCATGAGAAGGGTCATCGGGATGTACCTCAAAAAAAGATCTATTCCGATACGGGGAATCGAACCCCGAGCTGCCGCGTGAAAGGCGGCAATGTTAGCCGTTACACCATATCGGATACACCAGTGGTGGCTTCAAATTTATCTCAGGGCAGTTGTAGCTCACAACCATCACAACCAAGGGACCACCGAGTCCACGGGACCAACGAGCAAATGGGGATGCTTTGTGGTGCCGTTCATCTTCGAGCATAGCTCCCTGATCTTGCACATTCTTTACGTGAATAGTCAATGCGACGCCGGAATGGCACTGGTTACATTTATAGCCACGACTGTGTGTGGCCTTATAGGTATGTTGCTCAGAGGGGCAAGAAGTTTGATCTAGTCACGTTGAGAGGTACTTCAGGGTTGCCAAGCCGTAGATGTCTATTTTGATCGTGTTCACAGGTCTCGCTGCCGAAGGTTGTGTGGAATCATTTTGGGGTGTTTTCAACAAGTGAGTCATGAGTGCTAAGATCCCCGTATAGAGTGATCTTAGTCCACATCCACAACCCTGATGTGTGGTCCCAAGTGTCTTGTTGAACTCCCATCCCGATTTCTCTTTGAGTACGTCCACATCATATGAAGTGGAAGAACGACGGTATAAAAAAGAAAGAGCAAGAGCCTGATGGGGATGCGGACAAAACCAAAGATTCTCTTGTTCCACCAGTCTCATTTTTTCAGCTCTTCAGGTTAGTTACATCGCTGCAACAACGTCTGTTTCCTCGGCTCAGGGATGCAGATACTCGACGCCCTTCGATATATGTGTTAATGTTATTGGACTCATCACGGCTGCAGCCGCTGGAGCGGCCCAGGTCCGTCCTTCACACCACCTTCCCGAACAACACTCAGACCTTCATAGCCCATACTAGCGCTTCTGTTCGGTAGACTGTCTCGGGACTTTGTCTCCTTCGCGACAACTGTCCAGCTCTTCCAAGCCGGTCAAGCCACAACGGGTGACCTAAAGACTGCTGCCTCCGGGTTTCGCAAATCCGCAAATGTTAATGCCCTGTACTTTGTGATTGCTGGTAGAGTGCATTACCTTCGCGTATAATGGCGGGACTTATGGGTTGCTACAGGCATCATCGTTCTTGCCTGCACATTTGTCTATATGTATGCCTGGGCTTACACTTCCGAAGTCAATTCGAAACGCATCCGAGAACAATACCTGCGCGCCATTCTTAAACAGGACGTTCAATACTTTGATGAAGTTGGTGCCGGGGAGGTCGCCACGAGGATTCAATCAGATACCCGTACGTATCCTATATCATCCATCAACGGCCGAATTGCCTGAATGCCTTTTCCTCGCAGACCTGGTGCAAGAAGGAATATCAGAAAAAGTAGCCATGTCCGTTCAGTTCATAAGCTCATTCATTGCTGGCTTCATCCTCGCCTACACACAATCCTGGCGTCTTGCGCTTGCAATATCCTCCGTCCTCCCTTGCATCATGTTAACCGGCGCCCTCATGGACAGGTTTATGACCCGTTACACTCAGTAAGCGCCCTCCCCTCCTTCCAACCATTCTACGCTTATTTATATATCATTTTAGGATGTCTACAGACGGCACCGCAAGCTGTGGAAACATCGCAGAGGAATCAATATCAACGATTCGTACTGCAAAAGCCTTCGGAATCCAATCCCATCTTGGCACCCTATTTGAAGATAAAGCTCTCCACACTGGTAGTTGCGACATGAAGCTGGCCATCGTGCAAGGCATATGTTTTGCGGCTTTCTTCTTTGTAAACTATGCCGCGTATGGACTTGGTGAGTTGGATGTTATCATATTGAGCGGCAGCTCTCATAAGGCTTACCCACGCAAGCCTTTTCCTTTGGGACTACGCTCATCAACAAGGGTCTTGGTACGTATCACCTTCGTATATCCGTCGAGAGTTTCCCTGCTTACCTCGCCTCTTCAGCCGATGTTGGCCAAGTAATTACCGCCTTCATGTCCGTCTTCATCGGGTCGTTCTCACTGACAATAATAGGTCCGCAAGTAATTGGTATGTCCAATTCTTTTCCTGCCTTCTGTCACTGCTTACGTTCAACGATAGCAATCACATCCGCAAGAGGTGCTGCTGCCAAGCTCTTTGCAACAATTGACCGCGAGCCCACAATTGATTCCTCTAGTCCTTCTGGACTCAAGCCCTCAACCGTTCATGGAGAAATCAAGTTAGATGATATCACATTCGCATACCCTTCCCGACCCGACGTGAACGTCCTTCAAAACGTTTCCATGACTTTTGCAGCCGGAAAGTCCCATGCTCTTGTCGGACCTTCTGGGTCCGGCAAATCGACAGTCATCTCCCTTCTCGAGCGCTTCTATGATCCCAAGAGTGGAGCTATCACGCTGGACGGCGCCGATCTCAGAGAAATTAATATCAAATGGCTTCGCAGGCAGATTGGTATCGTATCCCAAGAACCGGTGTTGTTTGGGACTTCAGTCAGAAATAACGTCGCATTCGGACTTGCTGGATCGCCGTATGAGTCTGCGCCGGAGGTTGAAAAGCTGGAGTTGATCAAACAGGCTTGTATCAAAGCCAATGCACACGAGTTCATTTCGAGGTTACCGAAAGGATATGACACACTTGTTGGAGAACGTGGATTTATGTTGTCTGGTGGGCAGAAACAGCGTGTTGCGATCGCCCGCGCTATCGTTGCCAATCCTAGAATCCTCTTACTCGATGAAGCGACAAGTGCGCTCGACACCCAGTCTGAGGAGCTCGTGCAAGACGCTCTTTCAAAGGCAACTCAAGGCCCGTCGTTCGTGTCTGTCACATTGATCAAGTCGCTCACTTGCGTTGCTCTTTGTAGGTCGCACTACCATTACCATCGCCCATCGCCTTTCTACCATCAAAAACGCTGACAAAATCTTTGTTATGACGGAGGGAAAGGTCGTCGAGGAAGGCTCACATGAAGGACTAATGGGACTCAAAGGCGTTTACTCTCGACTTGTCGAAGCCCAAGGGCTTAAGAAACAAACTGGAGGACCACAAACCCCCATCGGAATAAGCACGCCCATCCCTCAGTCGCGCCGCGAGTCTCTCGAGAAGGACTTAAAGGAGTTCGACCACGTGCACGAGAAAGAGTCTGGTCTAGACGAACCGGAACTCGCTGAAGAGAAAATGAAGTCAAAGACCTACTCAACACCATATTTGTTCATGAGAATGGCAAATGTGGTCAGGGATAAATGGCCAAAGTACGCCATTGGAGCCATGTTCTCTATTGGTTTGTGATGATTTTCTCCTGTGGTTCGTGGACTGACTTGATATCAGCCGTTGGGCTCATTTATCCCGCTTTTGGGGTTGTCTATTCCTTTGCCATTGAGGGCTTCTCCCATCCAGATCCACACGTTCGACGAGTAAAGGGTGATCGGAATGCTTTGTGGTGCGTTTTCGTTGGAGTACATCTCCTTGGTCTCAAACCGTCTCCAGGTTCTTCATAATAGCAATCCTCTCCGCACTTTTGATGGGCGGCGAAAATTTCTTCTTTTCTAGCTGTGCCGCGTCTCTGACGTCAAGGTTGAGGATACTCAGCTTCAAGGCAGTGATGCGCCAGGATGGTGAGCCATATTCATATTAGCCCGATAAAGCTAACGAGGCAAGTTAGTCCAATTCTTTGACGATGAGAAGAATGCCGTGAGTCTCCAGCTTATCCACCAGTTGCGCCATTGACCTCAAGAACGCAGTCTGGCATCTTGACCTCTCGGATCAATGGAGATCCTGGAAAGGTCAAGGGTCTTGGTGGAACCACTCTGGGAACGTATGTGCCACATATTTGGCTGTAGTCTTAACGCCTCATGATAATTTGGGGAATACAGGATTATCCAAGGCATATCAACAGTACTCGCCGGCATCATACTGGGCCTGGCAATCGTTTGGAAGCTTGGACTTGTCGGCATGGGTAAGGACTGTTCATTGCATATGCCAATTTTTTAGCACACTGAGTCGTACAGCCTGTGCACCAATTCTGATCTCCACGGGTTACATCAGCCTGGTACGGAGTTGCCCATCCCTTCATTCCTCACTTTCTCATAGTGAACCACCCAGCGCGTTGTAATACTTAAAGAGGCTCGAAACAAAGAGGCTCACGCTCAATCCGCTCAGATTGCCTGCGAATCCACCGCCGCGATCCGAACGGTTGCTACGCTGACCCGCGAAGACGGGTGTTTCGAAGAATATAGGTCAAGTCTCGAAAAACCCCTCAACTATGCCATCAGATCAGGTGCTCTGAGTATGTTTCTCTTTGGGGTGGCGCAAGCATCGGTATTCTTCGCGATTGCCTTAATCTTTTGGTATGGATCGGTGCTGTTTTCGCGGTTGGAGATCACAGTTTTCCAGTTGTACGTTGGATTGATGGTGAGTGGTTGTTATACTTAGAGTGAGCAACAATCGGACTGACCAACGAATCAGAGCACTACGCTCGGCATGCTGCAAGCAGGAGGAATGTTCCAATTCGCACCCGATATGTCATCCGCCAGGTCGGCTGCGTCCGACATTATTACCCTCCTGGATACACCTTCTACGATCGAGTCTGATACAGGAACTCCTTCGAAGGCTCCTGATTCGGACTACCACATCAAAGGCAGGATCGAAGCAAAGGATATCCACTTCGCTTATCCCCTGCGGCCCGACATTCCCGTCCTGAAAGGCATCAGCTTTGTGGTTGAACCTGGTCAGTATGTAGCATTTGTCGGTGCCAGTGGATCTGGAAAGAGCACTATGTGAGCGATTTCGTTGAATACCCGTAACGAGGCTGAACGGTCTCCATCTCAGAATTCAACTTATCCAAAGATTCTACGAAGTCGGTTCTGGAGCAATCTATGTGAGAGTTCAGCTTCATTGTCACCGTTTACCTGCACGCTAAACATCTCTTTAGATCGATAGTCATGCCCTTAAGGATCTGAATCTGTCGAGCTATCGCCGGGATGTCGCACTTGTTTCACAAGAGCCAACACTTTACTCTGGTTCCCTGAAATTCAATATCCTACTTGGAGCGACAAAACCGCACTCAGAAGTAACACAAGAGGAGCTGGAAGAAGCATGTAGAAAAGCCAATATTCTGGAATTCATCAAAGGGCTTCCCGAGTGCGTTTTCCTATTTTTTTCCTTTTTAACTTGGGTATGGAGGACAAATGGTTAACAGTGGGTTCGATACTACGGTTGGCAACAAAGGTTCCCAACTCTCTGGTGGGCAGAAACGTCGGTGATTTGGTCGCTTTCTGTCCAGCACCATCTAATCAAGAGTAGAGCGTGTTGCCATCGCAAGAGCCTTAATCAGAAACCCGAAGGTCCTACTTCTTGATGAGGTACGTATCCACGTAAGCCCCCTCCAAGGCCAATTCATGACATGCGTAGGCTACATCCGCGTTAGATTCTGCTTCTGAGAAAGTGGTTCAAGCTGCGCTAGATGAAGCAGCGAAAGGAAGGACAACGATTGCAATCGCACATCGACTATCAACAATTCAGGACGCGGATAAGATGTCAGTTCCTGTCTCCCCATGGTAGTCTTGACCAGATTTTGACTTCAATTGGCCAGATTCTTCATCAAGAATGGACGTATCAGTGAAGTAGGAACTCACAACGAATTGTTGACGTTGCGGGGAGATTATTATGATTATGTGCAACTACAAACTCTGCAACAAGATAACTAGCGATGTTACATGCCAATTCTCTTGATCCACCACTCACGCATATATTGTTACTTACCATTCATACCATAGTAGTGCATCTCGCTCTCCGCTCATTGTTTTCTCAGTCTCAAACCTCCACTCTATTATAGTTTTGGCACCACGTGATATTTATGGGCCCCGCTGTGATAAAAATATCCCTTCGACTTCACTGTTTGTGGGTCAGCTGAGATGAGGGCTACCTAAGGCTCCCAGGGTGAATATGGTTCGCTCCAATACCCCTTAACCGACAATCATGACCTCCAAACACTTTTATTCCTCCACAGATGGGCTTGTACTCAAATCGCTAAGAGGAGCGGTTTTGTTGAATCCCAGCTTGAAACTGTCCGTATTAGTTCCATCACACCCAAGCCACAGGACCTAAATCTGACCAGATCTGACCCTTCAGGCACTCGACTTCGCGCACAGTTTATAGCACTGATCGCAGCGAGCATGTCCACGTCTCTGTCATATCAGGCGGAGGTGCCGGACACGAGCCCGCCCATGCAGGTTATACAGGCCGAGGCATGCTAGCCGCTTGCGTCTCCGGAGAAATATTTGCCAGTCCCAACTCCAAACAGATTCTCAGCACAATACGGTTCGCGGCCTTTGGAGAAGATACCCCAACTTCATCGACATCCAGGAAACGCGACGTCCTCGTTATCATCAATAACTATACTGGCGATAGACTCAACTTCGGGCTTGCAATCGAGAAGGCCCGGGTCCTGTTTCCGGATATCAACATCGCCAGTGTCGTGGTGGCGGATGATGTCTCACTTCTAAGCTACCCCATTACGCACGCAGTTGGTCCGCGTGGACTAGCTGGGAATATCCTCGTATGTAAACTTCTCGGGGCATTGGCGGATACCGGAGCAAAGCTGGACCAAGTTAAAGCCTACGGGGATGCAGTCGTCTCCAACCTCGCCAGTATCGGTGTTGCTCTGGAACACTGTCACGTTCCCGGACGAGAGGAGTCTGGATCGGTTATAGCCGACGATGAATGCGAAGTTGGTCTCGGGTTACACAATGAAGCTGGAGTGAGCCGGAGGAAAATGGGACACGTTCAGAGTGTGGTTCAGGAGATGGTCAAGAAAATCATGGAGTGCAAGGGTGGTAGCCCATTTATCAGAGCGGGTGAAGATGATTCAGTCCTTTTCGTGAACAATCTGGGAGGTGTATCTCAGCTGGAGATGGGCGCCTTGTTATCAGAACTGGTTGATGAGCTGGGTAAGCCATCGCATCTCAATACTCCACAGATCTATAATTCAATCTTTTTTCGGCATGTCACCAGCTGCCCATGACATTCGCCTCCGCAGACTCTACCTCTCATCCTTTATGACATCCCTCAATGCCCCAGGGTTCTCCGCTTCTCTCCTAAACGTGTCCGCAGTTGATCGTCTCATGTCTTCTAAAGCTTACGACGTCAATACCTATGAACTCCTCGATGCACCAACAGACGCTCATTCATGGTTGGGTGTCCGAAGGTATTGGACAGAGCGGCCTATCAATCCGAAGTCACAAGAATCTTCAAAGGACATCCCTCTGGAGGAACTCGTACGCGTCGAAAATTCAAGCAGCAGCCTAATCTCCACTCCACCAGCCACAATTCGACGCGCGCTGCAATCAGCTTGTGAGGCGGTCTTGAGAGTGGAAAAGGAGCTCACAGAGTATGATACCGTTGCTGGAGACGGTGATTGTGGACACACTTTCGCAGCTGGCGCTCGAGGTGGGTATTTTATTATCACTTGCTGGCAAGTCTCTCATCACGGCCCTAGTCATTCTGTCGGAAATTCAAAACCAGAATTCCAATGTCTTGACCTTGAATTCGGCTGCGCTCGTGGAGAGGATTGCAAATATACTTGAGGATGCAATGGGTGGAACGATTGGAGCACGTGAGTACGATATCTACCTACGACTGAACATGTCTCATTCCTTTGATTCAGTCTTCGGAATTTACCTCAACGCGTATTCCACCGCTCTACGAGCCCTATCCTCCGCATCAGAAATACACACTGCACCTTTAAGGGCACTCGAAGCCCTGTCTCTCCACACAACTGCGAAACCAGGTGATCGAACAGTCATCGATGCCCTCCATCCCTTCTGTCAGAGTCTCGCGACATCTGGCAGCCTCGAACAGGCGGTTGCCCAGGCAACTGCAGGAGCGAAGAAGACGCTTGGTATGAAACCGAAGCTGGGGCGTGCCGCATACATCGGAAAAACGGAGGCGAATTATAACGTCCTTGATCCAGGTGCATGGGGCGTTGCGAAGATGTTGGAAGGCTTTGTCGAGGGATTCCTCAGCAAAGAGCATGGATCCTCACATAATTGATGTCCTTGACCATCTTTTTAGTCTGAACGGTCGTGTGCCTTGCTTTCAGAACAGTAAATGCGTGATAGTTTGCAATATATGACGCCACTTTCATAGTCTACATCCACAGTCCCAGTCCGTTATAGAGACCGCATACTGCCAGCTATCCATGGTTCATTAATCTGGCATTCGAACACCACCATCGTAATCATCATTCCCGGATGGGGCTGAATGAACCATTTTGCACACCGGCCGACATTTCGACCTCTCTGTCAGTGCCCCCTTCACTCTCTGCTTCTTTGTTATTCTGTTAGATTTTGTCTCTAGTTAGACTGATCACACATCGACTTGTCAAAAACTTTCTTTTGCATTCGATCTTTGAACTTATGGGGATTGGTGACCGGCTAGCGTCGGAACGCTACGCGTTCACCTCCTCCCATACATGGAACATAATCGCGACGACGACGACGCTCCGCCGACCGCCCCCTCACCCATCCACGGAAGGTGGCTCCTTGGACCCTGACTGCGACGACACGAGGATCGCAGCACCTTTCCTATTTCGAGCATCCAAAACCTGGATTCATTTTATTCACGGCCTTTAGGTAGTCAAGTTTTCCATAGTCCATTTAATTCTTTATTCCTACTTGATTTGCTCGTATTCTAGCAAATTCCTCTCTATTTCATTGCAAGCCAATCTGGTAGTATAAAAATCATGTACGACGAAGAGACAGTTTTCGACACCCCACTTTTCTTCTTCTTTGCTCAGCTCTCTCATCTACTACCCCGCCAGAGTACTGCTGGCACCTACACCTATACCCGAGAACTCGCCTCTTCATACCTTAATACACAGTATGCGGTCACGGTCCGGGTGAAAGTTGGGACTTTTCCTCCGCAGAGGCGATGGCTTCCGCCATTATAGTGTTCATGTGATGTTTCCAACGGCCCGTTGTTGGTATATTAAGCCGGTGGAATTGCATGAAAGCAAGCACATAGTACCCAGCCCCTGCCCCCAGTATAGTGTACGTAAAAATACGGAATCCTAGTTCCGTCGAGGGTGTTGTGGGGAACGAAGGCTCTGGTGGGGGGCTTGCTTGAGAACTCCACGTGTAGCAGGTAATGAAGATGGTAGAGACAAGAACAAGAAAGGACCTAAAGGGGTAGAGCAAATGGGCTTAGGTTCGAGCTCAAGAGAAACACGTATGCGAACGCACCAAGCTAACGAAACTGCGGGTAGAGCCAGCATGATCCAGGTATTCCAGAAAATCCCTTCGTGTTCCTCTCCCTCCTATGCATCCATGAGTGGCCACGAGAAAAAAAAATCGATTTGGCACTCACGAAAGCCCACTGCATCATTACACGCTCGTCGCGCATCTGCCGAAATTGACGGGTGCATAGGGCGCCATATAATAAGCTCCATGCCGCCAGGATGCGAGACCAAAGGGCAAGACTTCGTGTAACTGGGTCATTTGCGTCTGGAAACAACACCATAATCGTTCTGAGGTGGTACATAAAAAATGAGAAAAAAGCTCTTAGCATGAGAAAGACGTGCTTACTGCACATGCATAATAGAGGCAAAGTTCAAAGTCCTCCATTCTCTTAACAATCCATCGATCATGTCATTCCATTCCTTCATAAGTTTTGGATATGAGGGAGATAGCTCTAGCGGGTTGAAGTTATCGTGAACACCCGACTCCGCGTCGTTCTTGGCTGTTTCGGAAACAATAGCTTTCTTGGTGTCCTTGGTTTTTTCAGCCTTCTTGCGAGTGGCCACGTGCATGTATGCGGTCTCCTTGACTGTAAACTCGATTTCTTTCAGAATATGATCAACTCTGGAGAAGTATCGTGAAGGCAGTAACAGGAATCCTGCCAGATATATCCGGCCAGCATATACAGATGCTCCTCTCAAGACGAGCCTGGAATAGAGCGTCAAGTTAGGAGATGCATGGTATTTGCTCTCGGCTCTGGACGCGGAGAAGCCGTCTGCTTGGAGGTCATGGGCGACTGGAAGGTCACTGTCGAGGTCGAAGGAGCTGACAAGGGCTTGAGAAGATGCCATGGGATGTTGGGATGGGTGAGGTATCCAAAAAAGATTTCGTATCTTTTATGCACCGCCGATAACGCAGTGCCACGCCTTTTGGTCTTGCAACAATTGAGCAACTTGACAATTCAAATGCCTGACGACCCACGCTAAGGGTCAATGAATGCCAGACAATGTGTTGTGGGCAAGTCACAGGTGAGCCCGAGAGCCCGCCTGGACACGCACACCTGGTGTAAGGTTTTGACTCGTGAGAGGACGATGACATAGTGTAAACTAGTTGGGAATGGAGATTTTTTTGGTCAATGCTATTCTGGTCAATGCCAACGCGCCCCAGGATGGAAGCTTACATGAGTAAGTGCAAACACCACAAATTCTTGTTGTAGGCTTTGCAGTTAGCCTGCCTCTCACGTTGTAGGCTTCGTATGGACGTCCTATAGCGCGAGTGTTTTTCGTCTCAATTCGCAGAGGGACTTGGTCCGCAGACACTCGATTTTTGGCGTAAAAATGAGGGCATCTTTGGTCGTTCTTTGTGTAAGCTCACTCCCAATGCAACGTGACGTTCTCCACTGTCGTGGCTACTACCCAAGCTCTTGGATGTTCGTGCACTTGTAAAAATGGGTTGCTTTGCCTTCCATTATTCTCACTACGACGTCAATGCTTCACTTGCCTAGCCACAACATATTCTTATGCCAAAATTACAGGCACTATAGGCATAATGGAGAATCATGACCGATAACGGGACGCTCAAGGAATCAGGGTTGAGCACACACAAACACTACGAGGAGCAAGGTCAACGCCTATCTCTAGAGATTTGCGTAGAGATCCAGCCCTTTCTCTTCTTGCTATGTTCAAGTCGAAGACAGATGCACCGAATTGAGAAGAACAGAGAACATGGACCTCTTTCCACGCCATGTGTAATACAAAGCCCCGACTCGGTCACGGATGCGTGACAAGCGCAGCGCCAGGCATCCGCTATCTGTATCAAGCACTTATCGAGCCTTTACGTTCATTTTGCCACCCTAAAGAAGGTCGATCCAACCCAGCACGTTACTCACGGGAAGGCAGGACGCAAGAGCTATGGAAATAGCCATGTGGGAGAACATAGCGGCTAGGGGAGACGTGTAGCCGATTGTCCGCATCGAAACTCCTTCTGCTCTACCCGGTGGGCAGCGGCACAAAGCTGCTGGAGGCCTCACCGAAAGCTCCCAAAGGGTTGTGAGAACGATTGATGGACACAAAGAGTTATGCTACAAGGCTTCATTCTGAGGTATGGAAGACTGAATACCCTTGCTGATATCCCTCTCTACGTCCATAACAAAACCGCCCTACCCAGGAGAACATCGGGCATTTTGATGAGTACAATTTCTACTGCCGTGCAGTTAGTAGACGTAATCCCGCGGCTCTTCTGAAGCACGTCAGGGCCGTCCGCAGAGCAGTTTGAAGGCGCCTTGACCCGTCAACACCGCCACAAACCCGTTGAATGAAGAACTGATTAATGGATACTCGTGTCTTGCGCTTCGATCCATTCGCCGTAAAACGCCCATGGTGGTGGGTGAAAAGTGAATAGCATGGTGAAATGCACTTGAACACTAGACCGCGCTCAAAGGGCAATGTCGCTTTTCCTCTCTCCTTTCAAGTGCATTGAACATTCATGTACCATATGTGATTGGGACAACCGTTCTCAACCCTGGCTCAGCCCTACTTGACCCTTATGGCTTATAAACAAACAAACAATGGTTCACACTCATCTCCTGGCTCGACTGGACACAGTGGCTAAATATACCTTATTTATCGAGCGTAGACAGACAATGCACTGGACGTGAGGGCGGGGAATAAATACCAAAGTGGTGGCAGCGAATGTCGGCTGCATCTCTCGCTTCCCTAGCATACTTCCATCTGTTTCTCTCAGAAATTGTGGTTGAAAATTTGCTTCAACCCAGACGCTCATATCACTCACACGGACTTATCCGCCGCCTCAGTCAGCATGTTGTCGTATCCTCCTGGACAATTTGTTGATCCTTCGTACGCCTGCCTCGCTTCATGACCGCCGATATTAATTTCTGACTTCCTCCTTCGCTAGTACGCTCCAAGCCAGCGCGACGAGCGATGGTTGCTACTGGCCCGGCAATGACGTGGGCTACTACGATCCAGTACTGGCTTACTACCAACCCCCTCCCCCTGACCATAGTCAGGCGGCTTCCTTTGGGAGTCTCGAAGGGTACGCACCTGACGCCTGCGTGGATCCTGCAACCCCCACCACACTCAGCGCCAGCAATAATATTTTCTCTTCCCCCACTACCACGAAGCAACCACACTACCCACATCTTATGCGGCAGATGTACGTCTTCTATCACTATAAGCAATTCTCTATTAATCTGCTGACCCTTTAGCTTGCTGTGGGATACTCAACGCGGACGATATATTGCAATCAAGGCCGATATCCCCGACTTCCAACTTATGCCCTATAACCAATACATTACCCAGGAGAGCACTGCGACTAAACAACCACCCTATCTGCAATACCAGCTGCCGTCTCCATTTCCCACTCCAGACACTTCTATTTTCTGTCCCACTAGTCCTCAGGTTCCATATCCTGCGGTTTTTCACCACCCGGTGGATTATAGTCAAGCACACCTGGGTCAAATCCCTCTGCAAACGGGGTATGTCAACCCTCATGCGAACGGAACGGCTTGCCCTCCTGCATACGAAGCCACTTCAGGCCCACCCCCCATCCCCTCCTCACACGCCCCCGGGCTCGAACCCATTCTGGAGCCTACTTTGTACAGTTTCTTTTCCGATTTATCTTCCCCTGGAAGCGCTCCAAACGTGGATTCCTGTGTGAAAGTTGGCGCAACCTCCGAAACCCCAAAACTGCGTTTCGGTCCTCGCCCACGTTTTCCACGCGCCACCAGACACAATTCGACATCCTCCAAAGGCCGCAAAAGGAAGCCCTACACACGTCCCAAGACCATCACTTTTGTCTCCGCTCCACCCGCTTCCCGTTCGAATTCCAGCAACGTAGGAAGTGCCTCCAGTGTACAAGGAAGATCAACAACCTCGGGGTCTACCTCTTCCAATGGCAGTCCCAACTCTGGTTCTCATAACCAAGGAGAAGTCCAGAAACTCGTAATCGATGAAGACCAATACGCCCCCTGGTTCCTCGCACTCGCATCCGATATGATCGTCGCACCCCCCTCTCCAACGATTACTGTCGCTTCTATCTCGACGCCGAAGGAGCCCAGAGTTAAAAAGGAGGCCAGGAACAATGTTAAAGACATGATCGTCGCAACCCCCTCTCCAGAGATTACCGTCACTTCTATGCCGAAGGAGGCCAGGGTTAAAAAGGAGAGGAACAATGTCAAAGCCCATATCTGTAGTGGACTCGGTCCAACAGTCGAAGAGAAGCTGATCGTCACTGGTCCACCGGGCACGCAAAGTGCCCCATTTACAGGAAAGATTGAACCTTGCATTGGCTCTCCGGACAGGTGGTGGAGGTGTAGATGGGATGGGTGTCGGATGATGACGCGTGCGACACAGAAGCATATCAAAGCACATATGCGTATCATACATGGAATCTGTCCTCCTGCTTCCGCCTCTTCTCTACCTGCCCGGGTTCGCAAGTCCCAGACGGACGATGGGCGCGTGAGAATTCGTTGCCTTTGGCACCCACCCCTCCGCATCAAGACTTCCGAACACCCCGATCCCGTCTTTGTCACGTCCCACTCACATTCGTATGAGTGTGATACCGAGATTGAGTTGTCGAGCGTGGTTAACCATATAGGAACGCACTTGCGCTTCGAGAGACAGCCAAATGCGATGGCTGTGATGTGTTGCCACAAGGTAGTTATGAGTCGAGGGAGCCACGGGTGTCCGAATACGAAGGAGGAAACAAGGAAGAGGGAGGAGGCTAATGAGGAGTGGGTGAAGGCTTTCGTCTCCGCTAAATGTAAAGGAGGTTTCCCGAAGTATTTCTCCAGTTCGGTCTTGCAGGAGAGAATGTAGGTAGCTTTCAGTTCTGCATATTTAGGAACGTTTGTAAAAATGGAGTCGTTCATACATACCCCTGGTTGGCATATTAATAGAACTTGTAGTTGTATCCAGGAACCATACTGAAGCGAGTCGTGGGGGTGAATCGGTGGAGTAAATCTAAGAGTCATCAGCGACTGGCCGTGGGCCGACGAGTTTGGCCAGTGTGCATCGACTTCCCTGGAATAAACCACCGCAGGGTCGGGGCCGCGACATGTTGTGGCCCAATTCACGGGTCAATTGGGGTGTCGATGCACGGACACAACTAGGCTTGTGCGTGTTCATTCTATAGTATATAAACAGCCCCACATCTGGGGTCTGCCAAGCTCACCCAAAGTTATTTCTTTCAGCCAATTCCCAGTCAGGTGTATGCGAAAGACCGAATTTGTCTTCCCTTCCGTGTTCTTTCTTCCACAAAATATTGTGCGAGTCGCAGCGCCAATATCTTCGGTGGTGGGCCCCAACAAGTCTGAGGGACCAACGCCGGAACAAACAACATCCACAGCGTACGTGACTACAAGGACTGCGATCGTCAAGAATTTACCAGCTATATTTTTAGGAAGGGACATCATTCTCAGACACATAGCTTCTCTTTCGAAATGACAGGAAGAAGTCGAAAGGGCGTCAAATTTGTGAAACCAGAAGACGACGATTATGTTTTGTGTCATTGGCATGGGTGCACCGCACGGGTTAGAGCTACTGTCAAAGATCTCGAGAGGCACGTCAAGAACATACACGCGTCGGGCAAGGCAGTCACAAGGCGAGTAAGATGTCGTTGGAGGGACGGCACAGAGGCAGAATGCGGACAAGGGGTATTGAAGAGTAGTTTGGGAAAGCACATCGGGAGGCATTGTCACAAACGGGGTATCCCATCGCCGTTCCTTGCACGGTCGACGTGCTGCAATAAGACATATGTCGAGCGGGGATCCGCTTATCCGCATAGGGAGGAATGCCCAAATTACAACCCGGATGAGGTGGCCAGGAAACGAGCAATGCACAGAGAGCAGAGAAAGAATAGGGATCATTCTTAGCCTTTAGAGTCACGTGGTAGCTAGGGAAATATCGTGTTTGTTATGTTTTGTGACGGAAACTCATTCACATTCTCTCTGCTCTCTACTACCTCCACCACCTTTGTATGCTTCTTGTTCTCTGAAGATTTCTCTCTGCCCAGACACTCAAAATGGCTACCTTCTTCCGTCGTTTTGCTTCCAACGCGGCTGCGGGCAAAAAAATGTATCTATTTCTCGCTGCGTCCACTATACCAGCCTATGCCATTGTCCACGAAAACTCACGTAAAGAAAACAACTCCAGGCCCAATGTCTATGTACTCTTATCTCCTTTCTCACTCTACACGTGGCTGAACGTCTTTCTTAGTTCGATGTCGCTGTTAACAAAAGGCCCAGTGGTCGCATTGTTTTCAAGCTCTTCGATGATGAGGTCCCAACTACCTCAAAAAACTTCCGCGAACTTGCAACAGGACAACACGGTTTCGGTTATGCTGGTAGCCCATTTCATCGCATAATTCCCGGTGTTCGTAACCATCAGCCATCTGTTGTAACGCCGCTGACCTCCGAGTCCGTAGTTCATGATACAGGGAGGCGACATCACGCATGGAAACGGGACAGGTGGGACGTCAATCTGGGGAGGCAAATTCCGCGGTGGGAAATACGTTGTATTCACGTCCTGCTTCTATAACTGACGCGTCTTACAGATGAAAACTTTAAGATGAAGCACGACAAGCCCGGCATTCTCTCCATGGCCAACGCGGGCAAGGACACCAACGGCTCTCAATTCTTTATCACCACCGTCAAAACCCCGTGGGTGCGTATCATTCAATCTCCTCTCCTCAGTTTCCATTCCAAACTAGCGCGTCCTTAGTTGGACGGTCACCATGTAGTTTTCGGTGAAGTGGTCGAAGGCATGGATGTTGTCAAGGTTATCGAAGCCCAAGGTTCTCCAAGTGGTACGCCCGCGGCGACCGTTACCGTCACCGCGTCGGGTGTGGTTGAGCCCAGCGCATGAATGGGTTTCACGTCCTCGTTGATTGTTATTGCTTTGGTTATGCTTTACTTAATCCATAGACTTAATCTCATGTTTTCCGTGCTGTGCCGGTGGCCCACCATCGCCAAACAAGGTTACCTCACCACATGGTTCAGGTTTAATGATTAGTGCCCATTGTTGGACTCGTAATCTCAATGTGGGGAACAGATTGTGGGAATATCCCAAGAGTGTCTTGTACAGGATTAACGAGATCATCTCCGGGCTAGAAGAAAGATAAAGAATACGAGATTTGTGCCGCTCTTGTCAAGAAATGAGCCAGCTGCAATTTCTCGCGTCCAATGTGACTGTCACAGGCATTAGGTTCATTAGAGAAACTGTCTACCCCTTTCCCTTCGCCTAACTATCTTGTGGCCTACGTTGTGAACTCCTCGCCCCTTTTCTTTTCCCTCCCACCACTTCCCTGAGGACCAATTCTTGACAGGAAACCAGCCGTGCACGTCTGGGCGACCGGTCTGCGTTCCGTTTCGGCCTCACAACCTTGTCGTCACGGGTCTCCTCAACCTCCGATCCACCACCCTTTCGCATACCTGGTCACCATAACTACATCGTCATAATACCATTTTCACTGAATTTATCACCACGCTACCTTATCGTCACTTCAGGCGCGAGAATTACCCTGTACGAGCAATACTATCATAACGTGGCATTACAAGTCATTCAGATACATACTTCTGTGAATAATATGTAACTGTGGCGCATCCCCTACCTCCTTTAATCTCGCTTGTTGTCTCGTTCTCGGCCGCTTGTCCGAATTAGGCGATTCTTACTCATTAACTTCATCATCATCCTGGATCTCCGACCGCGCCCGTTTACCAAGTCATACACCATTGGCTGGTTGAACACGACGGAACCCATCACCAAGAGGGATATCTCCACCCCGAGCACAGATACCAGCAGTAAGGCGCACAAGTGCTTCCCATACTTCCCGATAGATTTGTCCATACGAATTAGGATCTCGGGAACGAGAACTGTCCTGCCTCGTATACGAATTGAATAGTTTCACGCGAATCCGGTCAAGGTGATCAACACAGGAATCGAGATGGGGATGGATTACTCCGTGAAGGATTGGCTTGAATGAAAGTCCAGTAAAGAGGGAAACACGTTGAATCGTTGGGGTGTAACCAGTAGTAAAAACATTCGCCGTCAACTTGCTTGCATCAGGGTCTTTGATCCGACATAAGAGGATCCACAATGCAATCCACCAAAGTGATTCCAAGTCGTGTTGGAACAGAACCTGAACCGGGACTAGACCAAGGTCTGATATTGAACGAGCAACGGGCGATTGAGAATCATCTGAGGATTGCGATTCTTCTTGAGGTCTGAAGGCAAGTGGCATGGAGCTATGGATCTCGACTGCCATGAAGAACGGTGTTCCCTTATGAGTGGTGTAAGCGGGGGTGCGTAGTACAGAAACTTAGTGAAGATATACCGTCTTGTGGTCACCGCTAACAGTAGTTGCGCCAAACTTCTTTGCATGCTCCAGATCACTCAGCTTCCCCCGAATACTCTCCCCCTCTCCAACCAAGATAATATTTCCTGGGCTGACGTCTCGGTGCACCCAGCGAGCGAGGTATAAAAGGACGAGTGCTAGAGACAAACCAGTCAAGATGAACTCAAGGTGAGGGATGAACCAACATACCAATGAATACGTCCCGGACGGCAGTGAAAGAAGTCTCGAGATTCACCGCCCGATCAAGTGAGTGTCCGACTTCACCATAAACGAGGCGATAGTGTTTCTTTCCCTGGGGACGGCTGGAGTTTCCGGACACACTCAATGAAGCACCGGGCTGAATAGAACCCTCAACTACATTGCCCCAGGTGGCCGCAATTTTGAAGGGGCGGAGAAGATCTGGTGCGGGTGTAGCGACTTTGGAGAGGGGCTTGGTGCATGAGAGAAGTGTATCATATCTGATTTCCATAAAATAGTCGTTGTACCGTTCGTTTCGGAAGATATCCTCAAGCACTTGGCGGAGCTCCTCCGGAGCCCAGTCATAGTCCGTCTCTTTGACCTCCCGAAGAGCTTTGAATATTTGTTCCTGGGTCTCCTTCTCCGTGGCAGAATCATTCTCCAACCACATATCCTTCAGTGCAACCTCCGCAACACCTTGCTTCGCTTCTAGGTTCTGGAAGTCCCCAACCTCAATGGCTTTCCATACCCGCGTCTTCCTCCCACTGATGCGCAGGACCCGTGAGTTGGACAACGGCATAATAGTTCTGAAATACTTCGGCCCTTCACTCGTTTGAAGCTGGTAGACGTAGGTGAAGCCCTTGCCGTATGGCACTCGCCGGATGGCGGGATCGTACCCGATCTCTTCCGCCGTGGCGTAAAGAAACGACATAAAGACATTAACGAACGTCTTGATATCCTACAGTGCGCGTTGAAATCACGAATGACAACAGGCAGCAAGGTTCCATACCTTCGTAAAATTGAAGGCAGCCGACTTGACCGAATGGGAGCGGCAGAAATACCATACCGACATCATATTATCCTCAATCGTGACCTACATAAGAACTATCGGCGTCATTTCCGGAGTCTGGGCTGGGGACACATACACCGTAAATCCACGTACGACGAGGGTCATCGTTCATGATCTGACTGGCTGCGGAAACCAGTTGTTCACGATTCTGCAGAATGGCGTGTCAAGATGTGCGGGTCCGCCGATTTAAATAGAACTGACTGCATGTGTATCATTGCTAAATTTTTTGAACGCTAGAATGACTGCGATATCTGCCGGGACAATCACGTCTGAAGCAGGTTCTGAAGTGATACAGGCATCCATTTGAAAGTTGGTTCCTCCAATTTCGCCTGCCACTGTCGTGTTGGGACAAGATCGGTACTTGAATTGGACCTGGCGGGGTTGATCTACTCCTTCTACCCGACATTCCAGACGGCGCAAATCATCGATGATATCATTCAAACGCCGGAATAGCTTGTCCTCACTTTGGTCCATAAGGGATGGGCGAGGGTAAAAGTCTGTCCACATGGCGGCGTTCTCGTTGAGTCGGGTCGCCTTGTAGTGTTGAAAGGCGGCATTGATGGATTCCTGTGATGGATGAAAGGGAGCATATTCCGTTATAAACGTATCCAGAGGACATTCGTGCATCTCGTCGGTCATCTCTGCCACGATATCTGGTCGGATGTGGTGCTGAAGATGATAACTAGCGTTTGTCTGACACTTTATGCTGTACTCCAGAATGATGTCATCATGTAACATGACGTCTACACGTCGATAGGACACAACGCGTCCATGCCTGTCAGCCCTGGACGGCGAGAGATAGGAGTTTTATTGCCGCATCGAGAAAAACGTATTAATGGAGTCCAGCATTGTGGGAGAGGTGAGAGTGGCGAACATCGCTTGTAAGGGATCTGCTGCCATCCTCACTGCAGTACAGCTGAGGCTGAACTAAGAGGATGAAGCTCGAATAGACGTGCAAGATTCCTTGTGGCGTGCTCGCTGTTAAGTAGATAAAATATCAGTCAAGTCGTGAAACAACCCTCATTACGTCTGAATTTGCGATTCACGCCTTGAGACAGAAGAGCCCACAGTCTATTATGCTCTGGCATCGGGGACTCCCTGAGTCTATGCTGAGGTTTGCACGATAGGAGTCGATGCCTGATGGTGTCAGGGTCCGAACAAGATGCGCGAGGTACGACGTTGATAAGCAGTGGGTTTATGTTTTTACTGTTCTCTTCGACGGTCGGTCGGTGCTGTAGCATAGCTCCCGCTTCCCCACATACTAGCAACTGACAAGTGAACGAGAGCGAACTTAAGTCATTTCTTACCTACACCACATGCAGGCCAAGTTCCCGGATACTGTCAACGAAGGCTAGCCGCCGGGAAAGGTAGTCGACTCTGTTGCTAGGATTTATATTAGCGGCGCCCCCGATTATGAACATGTCAAAGTTTAGGACCATTCATTTGATACACCCCAAGAACATCTACCCGAGACTCCAAGTTAATCGAACTGAGCATACAGATGGAAGCTTTGGGATGAACGGACTGTGTATAAAACTGACCCAAACCAGACCGCTAGACAAGGATCGAAGGTTGCGGACATATCGAGTGACGGCTATGTTGAACACTGTCAGAAAAGTCTTGGTGCTACTGGAAGTGAACTGGTGATCCCAATACAGTTGCGAAGCCTTGAAACCGGGCTGCTGGCAAGGATCCCGTTCTTTTTCCACCCTGTCCGTGGTATCGTGGCCGAGTGTTGACGCTGAATGTTGAACGATAAACTATCATCTCTTCAATTGCAGGTATCACTGCGCGATAAGTAGAAAGTCTTAACGTGGTCCACTTTACCCCTTTTTGAGCACAAGGAGGTGACAACCAATTGGCTGATCACAGAACATCTGCCTTTCAACCGGTGTATCATATATGGACCGTCGAAAAAATGAGGGTTTCCCTCTAACGTCTATAGGGAAGCAGGGTTAATTGTGTAGAAGGAAAATCGTAAAATGGTTTGTTGATGATTGCCATTAAACCCAACTTGGGGGAGGATAACTCAGGGTTTCTATAGCCCGCTACAGGAACGTGGAATGATTGGTTTATATGTCATTTGTGTGGAGTGGGCTTCGACTGACCATTTCTGAATGCCGGCCCGAGGCACCGGAGAAAGGCTTGGAGTGAGCTTTGCGTTTTTAGCAACACTATCTGCAAAAGAGGCGGGGCCACACTTGGAGTTTGTCAACAATGACATCACCACCACTAACCTCACCACCAACCGTTGTATTTCTTGTCATAGCTTTCAATGATATGTGAAAACCACCATGCCAAACCGCCGCCGCCAGCGAACAGCTCGCCCGCTAAATGTCCTCCTAACAAACGGGAGGTTTCCCGTCTCAATTGACCTTGCAAGGCAACTGCGAAGAGCAGGACATACAGTCTATGTCGTTGGTGCGTACACTTGGCAACTTAGCCAAAGTTCTGATCCGTGATATAGCTAGCCAACAGACCCAATGCATTACCATGTGTGCAAATTCTCGAGATACGTGCACAAGTCACGTCAAGTCCCAGCACCGCACAACGATCCAAAAGGATATATCGAGAGTTTGAAGCACACTATCCACAACGACAATATCCACCTTATCATCCCCATACACGAAGAAATCTTTTTTTGCGCAGATGCAGCTAGAACAGACAGAGAAATCGCCGAGAGGTTGCTCGCTCCACCATTCGTAACACTCATTCGCCTCCACAACAAATGGGAGTTCTCAAAGTTCCTCGCACTGCATGGACTCGATTATCCACGCTCCGCATTATGCAGGAACTACGATGACGTTGAGAAGTTGGATAGGAGACAAGAATGGGCTTTGAAACCTGTTTTTGGAAGGGCGTCCCTGAACGTATTCCATTTGAAACCCTCAGAACCGTTGCCACACCCTGGCACCAATGGTGTCGAGGTCAATGACGAAAACACCTACGTCGCTCAGGAATGGTTAAAAGGTCAAAGGTACTGTAGTTACTCCGTTCTGCAGGACGGCAACATTGTGGCGCACGGAGTTTATCCCGTTGAAGACACAATAGATGGCACGTTAACCTCACATCTCCGATGCACAACTTTGAAACTCATAACCCAGAGGGACAGGTTCGTCATGTGTTTATTTCGAGGCAGTTGAGCACCGCCGTATATTCAATTACGTGAATCGGATTGCAGAAGCACTCCCTGGTGTATCCGGGCAACTAGCCTTCGATTTCGTCGAGACAGAAGCCACGGTAGACGCACCTTCAAGACTAGTAGCCATCGAATGCAATCCACGTGCAACCGCTGGAATACACCTCTGGTCGGGGACGACCGATCTGGCTCTTGCATTAACCTGTCGCACGTCAATGACCACCCGACATTGGGATTTGGAACGCCATTATGCATTCGCTAGGCCCGGGACGAAGCGTCAAGTCGCACCAGGAATGTTGATGTGGAAGCGCACCAAGGGAATCAGCCACGAGATGGCGATCAAGGAGTATTTGGCCCACATGAAAAGGCTTTTGTGCAGCCGTGATGTTGTGTTTTCCATACGGGATCTCATGCCGACGCTTATGGAGCCCTTCTTGTTGACAAGTTATTATGAGATATGTCGTGAACAGAATTTGAAGTTGCCAACGATGTTCCAACATGATCTTACATGGGAACCTACCGGGGAATACCTCCGCGAGGTGAGGGAGTTACTTGGGGAGGTGGACAAACGGAACATGGAGGACGGTCGAGCAGTTGTGTAATTATTGAACCATGTAACATTGGGACATGTTAAGGATGGTTGTTGTCTATAATTTAGTAAATGCTAACGATCTCCACTGAAAGACTATCAGCTAGTCGGAGTTCAGCCTTCATCTTCTTTGAGGATACGAATCACGGAAACGGGCGCCGTTTGGGGGTAACTCAAAAGACGGGAAAGCCGATTACCATAACCTGGGAGACGGAATGAAAATTGGTTGAGGGAGCGGCGTGCAGTAGTACATGGGGGACAAGGGTTAAGAGGTGTAAAAGCACGTGGATTACTCAAAGTAGCATTTGATCTAGGCTTTAACGATTCGGCGGCCATCACCTCTCCCTTCCTTTATTTTACCTGTTCTTGTCGGATTTCCTCCCATCTTCGACATGGTGGGAATGGATAAAGTTCCTGTCTAACATCGTCCGTGCAGTCTAGGATGTGGCCATGGTCCACCCGAAATGTGGTCAGCATAGATCATGCTCATGATCATGTGTTAATGTAGTTGGATCCTTTGCGTTTCATTGGCTAGATACGAACTGATACGACACCCTGTATCCAACTCGTGCATTTACCCAATCACAGCGATTCCGGAGGGAAAGAAGTACATCGAGATATATCCGGAGGTTCCAAGCAGACAGGAGCATCGATTACTTGTCATCGAGAGTGAGGACAGGACGTCAGATAAACAACTCTTTGATCGGGGACTATGAATACAACCCAGTAAATCAAGGCAGTGGACACGAGGGTAGAACAGCGTAAGCGAGGTAGAACCGCGATCAGAGAGAATACGAGGAATGGCAACGTTATTACGAGCAAGCAATAGTCCCAACGGGAAGCGAATTCTTGTACAACTATATCGATCTAGTCATCGTGAAGAGACAGCATGAGTAATAATACAACAAAATATGACAAGAAGCATAGTCGAAATTTTGAGTTCTCCAATGTAACATTAGGTTAACACTTGTCGTTCGCGTATGAAGCCTGCCATACTGCCTGCCGAGGGAGTGGGCCATCTATATACGAGAGACTATGGCACGCCTCCAAGACCCGGAGCTAGGTCCAGAGGTAGTTTGGGGTTGAGTTTTGGTCCGCGCAAAATCCAAATTCTTCTTCCCGCGAACGGGAGTACGATATTTTGGGGCAGTAGCGCGAGACGAGCGAAGGGGAGCAGCAGCTTTAGCAGGAGCACCAAGCATAACGCCTCCAGTCAAAACGGTGCTCTGGCCGCCCTGGTAAAGGTAGCGTTGGACTTCCTTTTTCGTTGTATCAACCACTGGGGCAGAACATTTTTTGACAGGGGTAACGAACGGCTTCCGAGAGATCTTGGCAGGGGACGAAGTAGTAGATGAAGTCGTCGAGATAGAGGTAAGACTCTCCTGAGAAGAGGAGTATGAAAAGGTCGATGAGGGTGAGCTCGGCCGAGAGGATTCGGGAGATGAGACGGGTGAAGGCGTATTACAGTCTTGGATGTGGCCGGTTTGACGGAAGCAAGATCCGGAGTGGAAGATTTCTTCTTCTAGAGCGGAAAGACGAGTAAACCGAGAGGTGGCATGTGGCCTGGCCATCGGGGCCTTGGGAATGCTGAAACATTCGCGTGTGGGTGTAGGGGAGATAAGGCATGCATCAAGATTAGAGATCATAGCGAAAATTTCATCCGCTTCCTCCTTTTCATGTTCAGATTGGAGAAGCTGCTGCGCGAGAGTCTTTGGTTGAGTGTTAGCAAGGGCCGAATACGGCGTGGTGGGAGAGGAGGCCTTGGACAGCTTGACAGATTGACTAAACTTGCTGATCGGAACCTGAACCTTGGGGTCTGGTTCGGAGAGAGCGATGGTAGGAATAAAAGTAGCACGAACAGGTGGTGGTTGTTTCCAAACAACAACGCGTTCGGGGATACCGGTGACTTGGACGGAGACGGAGGTTCGTTCGATGGTTAGGTCGAACTCGCGGCCACCGAGGGCGTAGAACCACTCCGACCAATCGAGGTTAGCGGCAATGCAGGCAGCATAGATAGCACGCGGAGGTGCAGTAGAGGCGAAAGTAAGCGTCAAACGAGAATTGCGGACCCAAGCAGGAACAGTGGTGAGAGTCGAAAGGAGAATTTGTTGGAGTGAATTGATGGTGTGCCAGGGGACAGTCAGAGTAAGGGGGCGAGTCAAAAAGTTGATGGCCTCAACAAGGCTGGTCGAAGTGGTGGCCAAAGACATGACAATAAAATTAAAGCCGAAGTAAAGTTGAGTGAAATCCGAAATGCAAAGTTCGTAGAGATGATATCGACCGGCGATGTTTATACGTTAGAGTTCACTGGCGAGAGAGAAGATTAGGTCAATAGGGGCAGTAAGCAAGAAGAAACGCACATAACAACACGGGGAATTTTTGAGGTATGAGAACGAATTGGGAAGCACTGGCTATGGATTGGCTACTCAGGATGGAACCTGTTGTGGGGGAATGCGGTGGACGTGAGCGTGTCTTTATAGACACTACTCGCACTACTGCACAATGCGCAGAAAAAAATGACATGTTCATTGTTGCCCGGCCTCATTGTCCGAACAATGACACAAGACCACAGAGCAGACAAAACAAAGCTATGTTTGGTTCTGTTTGATGCCCACCTATTGTCCAAATGCCGAGCTGTCACAGCCTTGTCACAATGCATTTGGCAGGGAATTAAAGGGATATCGTGACAAGTGGCGTCACACAACACTCGTGCTGATATTACACGAAAAGAATCTGGACATAATAGGAAGCTAGTCAGCCTTTTCAAAGGCACCTTCTTCAACATCATCCGTGACAGCTCTCCCAGTAAGCCCACCAGGGACAAACGTCCCTATTTTATGGAATCTTTAGGATAGACCTATGCTAGATGTCGAGGAGTCTTACCTTCACGTAATTCCCGTTCCGCAGCGCGACGGTCTTTCACCTTTGCATATTCCGTGTTAGCAACGAAGAGAGGGGCATCATCGAACAGGGCGTCCATTTCTATCAGCAAGTTTATTGAGCCAATCCGATATCGGACTTGGGGATAAAATCTGTACCTTCGAGACGACGCCCAGTGGTTTCCTGACCAACGTTAAATCCCATCTGTCGTAAAAGGATGCGGAAGTGAGACTCACAGGGAAGAATGCCCATATGACAAGCGCGCTGCGAAAGAACTGTCAAAAAAAGGGACAGCGAGGATCAACTCGACTTCTCACTTGGTATGGCCACAGATGGCGAACACCAAATCTAGAAGGACGTAGATTAAGTAGACGTCGTAGCGACATAAGCTCAGGACAAACAATATCTAAGTTTTTGGTCAGTGAAAAAGCCTAAGTGGGGCATGATTCACTCACTTCCACCCAATACCTCCAAATGCTCGAGGTGTAACTTGGGCGATAAAACTACGTTGATATCAGTTGTCATAATTCACGTTTGGTACCGGGGTAAGGGACTGACAAGTTGGATATCCACGACGAAGAACTCGTGATCGCAGTACTCTTTGCACGGGTGCGCGTGGAGAAAATCTCCGCAGGATAAGCCCATGACAGTGGCCCAATACAAGCACTAAAGAAAAAGTTGAAAACCCATGTTCTAGCCATAGGGATTTACATCAGTAATTGAACCAGAGCAAGAGGGCGTTGGCTCACGTTACTGAAATAAAGTACGAGGTGAATGTCAGAGGAGAAAACCTGAAGGACAAATGCTAGCAAGTCTCACTAATAAAAATCTGGCGAGGAGTCATTGAGTGATATTCGGAAATGTCAGGACTAACTTACATAGTGTGCCTGCATTTACAATAAGCATCAATCCTATTAGCGGCCAGAGCCTCGCAGCCAGAGGAAGCGAAAGACGTACAGCATCACTATAGAGGCTTGAATATCAATTGACCACGGACAAAAGCGGAGTTGGGACTTACTTATGAACCGTTCCAGGCCACCTCGCCATTAATATCGATCCTACAACAAAGGACAAACCAGAAACAACATTCCCTATGATGAGCGGTTTCCGCCTTCCAGTTTGGTCGACCCACAGCACACAGCAAGCCTCCCCAATCAGAGCTATAACACTGTTGATGGATTGAAATAGGAGAATGCGAGTGGAGCTGAATCCCATCTACACTTGGTTAAGTATTAGGCCTGTGCCTTCTGATGAAAGCGACTGACAGTTGTAAAGATCTAGGCATAATGGTAAGTGGTTCGCGTGATTCAGTATAGACTGACAGAACGCACGGTGGTAGAGTAGTATTGTATGGCACTCACGCCCGTCATCTGAACCGAGAACTGCAGGATATATCTGGGCGTATCGTGAGCGAGATATTATTCGATGTTACAAAGAGATAAAAGCTGACCCAAGGCTAAGTCGGCGGAAATTGCTTGGAACTGTGAACAGCTCAGCCCAGCTTTCGAGGATGTCAGAATAGCCAGAACAACATGCGGCCTCCTCGATGTACCTCGACTCTCCAATGTCCTTAGCCTTGCGAATATCGGCTTTCATGTCTTCGATTTGAGCGACCACGAACTTATCATCAGTGTCGTCTCTTGTGTGAAGGCGTGCCAGAGTGGAACGTGCTGCTCAAATGATTGGCAAAGCGCAATGTATGGAAGCTGGTTGGAACACTCACCTTCTTCCGCACGGCCCTTTTCCATCAGCCATCGGCGGCCTATGTGGTCTTTGTCACTGACATGCTGGTAGTATGAGCCAAGTGACGCACGATTCAGGAAGCATTCATTGTCTTGTCACGATGGCTTTTTGATCCCAATGATCGCACGCGTTATATCCGTGTTCGATGACTCTTGCGGTAGCGCCGCTGTTTGACATATGGAACTGTCCTACTAGTTCGGTTCCCTTCTTCCGAATGTTACGAGTGACAGGGGTTAATTGCTGAGGTTTCTGTGTAGGCACTTCATGGTCAAGCATGGCTTGCTCTCACCGCGTTCAAAGCTCCTCTCACATGCAGAAGCTGGATCAGTAAGGTCTTCTTGTATTGATAGCAGACCTTGTAGTACTTTGTCGATGGGTACGTCTATGATGCTCGAGGGTTCTTCTAGCTTCGGACTCATAAGCCGGTGCCTAGGCTCGACCACTACCAAGTCGGGGATAATGAAGGACAAAAGGGATACACCCATGAGAAAGGAAAGGCATCGCGACGGACGGTTATTGAGAGGCGGTATAGGATTGACTACGGGTCTGGGTTGGATTGACAGGTACGCGGACTAGTGCTTGTCTCTAAAAATGTGGGCTTCTAGAGCTGATGTGTGTGATATAGTGAGGATGAAGACGCACCATCTCCCTTGACGCGTAGGATTTCGACCCTTGCCATGTCTGACTTCATATTACACGAGGTCTTCTACTTCGATGAGACACCCGTTGTCCAGATCTTATTCTGGTGGGACTGTGTATCATGACGTGGAGGATGGTGATGGGGTAGATGAATGGGGCCAAAGAAGAAGCATTAGCAGCACTAGAACGACTTTTGTTTCACAAAGTGGTGCTGTTCCACCCACTTCGTGGAGCGGTCGTTGGGAGAAGAAGAGTGCGGGTTCGAGGATTAGTACGGGTAGTGCGGAATCGAGTGGGTCGATTGGGACGAAGATGATGAAGCCTTCGCCCCCGAGCGAGATGCAGAATGCTAGTTCTGATGATACCATCCTTACCCCATCCACTGCTTCCTCGTTGAGCTTACCTTTACCAACGACACCCCAGGACGAGGTTTCGTTGAATGGTGCAAAGGGAAGGGTTGTTGATAAGGATAAGAGTTTGCCGCCGTTGCCTATACACCCGATTTTGAAGAAACAAGCCTCGCAGACAACGGTGGGAGGTGGTTCTGGTGGAAAAATTGTGCCTCCGCGGTCGAGGGCTGGGTCGATGAGTTCGGGGATACCTACCGCTTCGGCGTCGGTATCTTCTGCTACTGCTGCTGCTGCTGCTGCTGCGTTGGCAAGGGTGACGAGTCCGGGACCTGTGAGGCCTCTGCAACTTCCACAGAGAATTGCTTCTGGTTCAAGTAGTGATCGACCGCCTGTCCCCGTTCCTTCTGTCCCTCCTTCACTCAGAAATTCGACCTCGCAGATTCTTCAACACAGCACCAACATTGACAACTTCACGATCCGTGCCTGGTCTTTCGACCTCGATGTCGATGCCGAGGATGAGCACTAGCGGTGTCCCGGTACTGGTACCCCCCTAGCCCGACGAGTGGGTTGGTCAAACCGAAACCGAGGACGTTGAATTTGGGTTCGGCGGCTGGTGCTGGTGTTGCTGGTGGTGCTGGTGGTGTGGGTGGGAGTAAGATTAGAGCACCTATGCCGCTTGCGACTGCTTCGCTTGCGTCTGTGTCTACTGCTGGTGGTGGTGGGGGTGGTAGAGTGAGTGGATTGGGTGTTAGAGCGAGGTCGAGATCGAGGTCGAGGACGCCTGTTACACCCTCGACGCCTTGGATTAGTTTTGATATTGCTCATTCGTTTTGTTTTGTTTGATTAGGCTTCTTGATGCGAGCTATCATTTGGATCTCGATTTCATTTTTTCTGGAATTATAATTGGATGGATTGGATGTACTTTGCTACTGTTCTGGGATCTAATAATGTGTGTTCGATGTTACAGTTGAGGGCAACCAAACACGACAATGGTGCATTTCCTGGATCAAATTTCGGCCGGGGTTTCCAAAGCCATGACTATAAGCACTGTTTTCCTCGACATCAGAATCATCATTATCCTCTCCTTCCGGCGAAAAATCATTAATCATTAATCAACCACCCCGAGAGCTTGGGGCAACCCCGGAGTTGACGAGATGCAATGGCGGGACCAAAATCAACAACCTTTTTTTGTAGCACCTATGCATCACACTCGTATAAAAGTGGTCGTGTTTAGTTGTCCTCAACTGTAGCTACGTCTGCGACCGTGATTGCGTCTCTGCCTCAATCTCGCGCTGGCGTTTGGCGCGTTCAACTCGTGCCTCTGCCTCGAGCTCCCTTAGGGCCACTTGGGCCCATAACGTAAATCCGCCCTGCTCATACGCCTTGTTTAGCCTCTCCTCAGCTTCCTCCCATGTCCACGCATCCGCTGCACCCACACCAAATGGAGCAACTTGAAGCGACGTCTTTCTCTCCTCGTCATTCTCTGGACCACGATGTATGCGACCGGTGATGCCGTGAAGGTATTTGTTTGTCCAAT
The DNA here is from genome assembly GCA_018524415.1 of Podaxis rugospora. NCBI lineage: Eukaryota > Fungi > Basidiomycota > Agaricomycetes > Agaricales > Agaricaceae > Podaxis > Podaxis rugospora. The sequence continues at coordinate 58,503 of JAEUWL010000519.1, forward strand.
AACGCATGCGACGCGCAAAGTCGGGCACTGTGTATGTGCCAGTGACGGATTGGACGGTGCGTACGAGTCCATAGGCGCCGATTCCGACGAGGGTGGTGGCGATGAGGAAGGCTTTGACGCCGAGCATGGCGCTGGAGGCGTTGGCTCTTGAGAGGGCTGTGAGGAGAGAGGGGGAAGAATCCCATTCGGAGGAGGATGATTTGAGTTCGTGGGATGGAGAGGAGGACGGGAGCTTTGGGAGCGGGTGCCTACGAATCCGTCGGGCAGACTTGGCACTTGAGGAAGGGGTTGCTGTTGATTGTAAAGGGATTTGGGAAGGGGCGGCGCGTCGGGGAGGTGCTGCTGAAGGGTTTTCAAGAGCCATTTTGAGAGCGGTTGCTCTTGCCTGGCGGAACATGAGGATAGGTATCCCGATTGCGAGAGATGTTCCTATGAACTTTTTACTGGACGTGAGGTTGGTTTAGTGAAAGAGGAGACAGGTGCGTACTATTGATATTGGTAGCCATGCTGGTGTTGAATGTTTTGTTGATAGTCTTCGAGTTTCTTCATTGTTGTGTGTGTGGTCGGACATGACGCTCGAGGGCAACGGAAGGAACTGCCTCCCGTGATGACCACGTGATATACTCAAATTTCGAGCCAAGTCTCAAAAGCCCTGCCAAGAAGCAAGGACGTTACTGGAGGCCAGGTTCAGCGATGCACTTGGCGACGTGTCTCGTTGGTCACCTGTGAACATTATTCACGTCTCGGTCCATGGACAATATGCCCCGCGCAATTTCTCATTCTCATTCCTTTCAGTGATGGAAACTCTTTTACAGACTCCGGATGCAGGTCCTGCGTTTCGCCACGACTGACTCGCCCCGAACGTTGTGGAGTTTCAAACCATACTTATCAACATCCGTGGTCTTGGCCATCACGGGCGCCCTTGGGATTTCTCATCGGCCAGCATCGGCCTGCACCTCAACTGGCTTTCGATTGTCAGATATGATGTGGCACCTTATCAGATAAGGTCCCTGGTTTATCATACGACCTCCTTGCCCCTTGGCATTGGGAACGCGCTCCGCCTCGCACAGATCTAAAGACGACGTTGGCCCAATCTTCTGGTAAAATTTCCCCTTTCTTCTGTTCGCTTTAACATGCCCGCATCCGAAGTAAATGACGTCGAGTCCGCCCAGCCATCCCAGCCCACCGAGGACGCTGCCCACCTTGGCGTTCTCACTGTCGAAGTCACTCGCAGAGTCTATGGAAAATACTCAAAATGGCTCCTTTTCATAAGGTGTGCTTCCATCGCGGCCTCGCATCCCCAGTCGCCAACACCTTTCTATAGTTTGGGCCTTGCAGCATATATCTATTCCCTCGATGGGACAACGACCTACACCTACCTCAGCTTCGCTATGTCGAGTTTCGGTCATCACAGTCTCATTAGCACGATCCAAGTTGCTCAGTCCATCATTGGTATGTTTGATCTACTGCTCCCGATAGTATACTGCTTGCTTAGCGTCCTCGCGTTCACGCAGTGGCTGTTGGGAAGCCTGTCATCACAAAGATCGCCGACGTTCGGTCGCGCGGCTCGGCTTATGTTACAGTTCGTGAGTACTAGCCTTACCCCCCACTTTTGCGGCATATATTGAGCTTATTATTAGTGATTTTTTATGTCATTGGTATTTGAAGACCATAAAATGTCACCTTTGTCAACTAACGTCAATCAGGTTACATCGTTATCGCCTCCGCCAAAAACGCGCAGGCTATTGCAGGTGGTATCGTCGTATACGCAGTGTAAGCATTTCCTCCAACTCCTGGCCGGACTGAATCGTTTTTATCACCCTACGCGTTGCAGAGGATACGCGTACGTTTTGGCCCACTCTCGACCCCGGTTTCACCTCTTATTCTTCGCTTAGCGGATTGCAACTACTAACTCAAATTATCATCGCTGATATCACGACTTTAAAGTGGCGTGGCCTAGTATCAGGTCTCATGTCCCTACCCTTCGTTATCAACACGTTCGTTGGTTCAAATATCTCGGCCAATATTCTTACACATTCGGGGTGGAGGTGGGGCTGTGAGTGTGCCCTCTATGCGAGAAAACTGACACTGACACTTAGGTTTACTAGACGCCATGTTCGCTATTCTCGTACCTGCTGCCCTTGCACCCCTCATCATCACCCTCCTCTGGGCAGAACGAAAAGCCACGAAGCTGCGGCTTATCAAAAGCAAAGAGAGCGGACAGTCAATCCCGCGTCGTATCCTCGATAACGCCAATAAACTTGATGTTTTCGGACTAGTACTCATTGGAACATCTGTAGCCCTCATCCTTCTCCCGCTCACACTTGCCGAAACAGCCAAAGGCCGCTGGAAGAATGGTGAGCTAGTGCACGTTGTAGCATAAAAACGTAACTAACACAGTAAACTAGCTTCGATGATTGCCATGGTTGTCGTTGGCGCTGTCCTTATACCCGTGTACGTGTTCTGGGACTTCAAAATTGCCAAGTACCCTGTCATCGCGAAGCGCTTCGTGTTGAACCGCACTGTTGTCTTTGCGGCTCTCATCGGCGCCTTTGATTTTGTACGTTCCACAGATTTGTCGCCCCGTGCCCATCTCATGACTTTTCTAGATCTCCTTTTACACTTCTTACACGTATCTCTTCTCCTTTGTCATCGTTGTGAAGCCTTGGCAAGTCGTTCTTAACACGAACTTTGCTTGTATTGAAGTTTACTCAGGTCTCTCCTCAACGCAACTTACTTTTCTCAGTCGCAAACTGTCGCATTGACCGTCTTTGGCATCCTGGCCGGCCTCTCAATGTGCTTCTTCCGCCGCTACAAGGTTCGTCCTAGTCCCTGTTCATTCTGACTCCATACCAACACTGTCCTCAGTATGTCCTCATTATCGGTCTCGCGATCCGCCTCCTCGGTTGCGGTCTTATGATCCACTCTCGTGGCGCAAATGCTTCTGACGCTGAAATCGTGTGGTCGCAACTGCTTCAAGGTATTGGAGGCGGTTTCGCTGCCGTTTGCACGCAAGTCGCTGCGCAAGCCTCTGTGCCCCATGCTGACGTAGCGATGGTTACCGCTGTTGTGCTTCTCATCACCGAAATCGGCGGCAGCATCGGCGGTGCGATAGGTAAGTTACGTTGTATATAACTTGGCTTGTGACTGACTCCGCCTTCTTTAGCTGGGGCAGTATGGATGAACATGATGCCTGGCAAACTTGCCCAGTATCTTCCTTTCCTCACCCAGGCAGAGCGACTCGAACTATTCGGCTCCATCATCGCTGCTGTTCAGTTCCCTCGAGGTCACCCAGTGCGCGAAGGCGTCATTCTAGGTTTGTATCCGCGATGTCTACCTGTTCTCTTATAGTACTCAAATGCGGAGGCAGCGTACGACGAAGCCATGAAGACAATGACTATTGTAGCAACCGCGATCGCCGTTGTTCCCCTCGTACTCTCTTTCTTCATGCCTGATTGGTATCTCGGGGACTCGCAAAACGCCGTTGAAAACGCAGACCTCACAGGCTCGAGTGCTCATGATGGAGGAAAACGCCAACTGTGAAAAGTCTTCATGCACTGACACTTCGCAATCCTGCTGTGTATTTCTACCGATTATACTTGGTTGGTACAACAGTCTTTACTCTTGTCTGCTCGACTTTTACCCCCGGGTCGTTGTCAAGTAAAGTATCGTGTGAAAATGTAGTACAACAACGGCCATGTCGCATGGTCTGCCAAGGTCACACACTTGTGAATATCCATCACAGTAACAAGCGTGTTCAATCTTCCTGAGTACCAGTATGCTACTCGATCTCCTCCCTCTCTCCTTATGGGAGATCCTAAAGAGTATATACTGTATATGTCCTAACCATGCATTACTCACCTATTTCAGGTTTTCTGCGCAGGTTTGTTCGACGGTCAGCACTGGGCATCCACAACTTGCCACTCGGGCTCCTCTCAGAAGTCGTGTCCTACTTGGACTTTGTTGATGTGGTGTCTCTGCGCAAGGTATGGCCTCGCCTTTTCGACCTTTTTTGCTATAAGACTGTCACAGACCACGAGGAGATTTCGGGAAGCGACGGAGGCACGCATCGTATGGTATGCCCTTGCAAAAGAGTACTCTGTGCGGCACTTCTTCAATGTGAGGCCAGAGAATGGGACGATCGATACGCTCAAGACGGATGATCTCCGTGACTGGATCTGGCCGCGTCTTGTGGTCGACCAAATCTGGAAGAAAGAGACCGCCGCTCCACGCGTGCGCGTGCTAAATGTTCCTAAGGATACGGAGTGCTTGGGCCTCATTCCTGGTGGTCGTTGGCTTATTGGTGCACGGGAGAATGGAGTCCTCAATGCCTATGACCTCTCCTCGAAGGAACCCGTTCCCCAAGTCCTTTACCAGCCCCCTCCAGATGCCAAGACCGAGACGGGTATCGCACACCTTGCCATCTCCAATAACCCAGAAGCACCCGTTCTAGAGTTCACAATTGCTGTTAGTTGCTCTGGGACATTGTGTCAGTTTGCTTACCTCCCCTCGGTTTGTTACTGACATACCTCAGTTTGGTCAGAACACGAAAAAGGAGCACTACATATCCGAAAGGCGAGCTTGGTTGGAGCAGGGCCATCCGCTTCTCTCTCGACGTGTCACTTAGCCTCAATCCCCCTCACCAGACAACATGCTTATGTAGCTGCAATTGGGTTGAGTGGTGAACTAGTGGCCCGTAACACAGTTATCGAGTTGATGCAAAGTTGGATTGAAGTCTATCGATGGCCAAAATATCCTTCGGAGCAACCCATGTGTGCCACCATACGCACACGCAAGCGTATGGAAGGTGTACGTATGCTCCGCTTTCCAGACCTTTTTACTGATGTCTGATCCAGGGCACCATCTTCTTCCTTGGCGAGAACCGCATTCTCTGTGTGACCTCGGAAATTAAGATTTACCCTATACCACCCCTGTCGCCCCTTGGAATGGGTTGGGATCCTGAAGACGGGTGTCACCACAACGAGGCCATCACAAAATTACTGTGGAAATATCGCTCTATCGAATCGCATTACACTGTGCCCTCATTCACCTTCGATGGAACTGGATACCGCCTGGTGGTTCAAGACGAAAGAGACATTGTTGGATTCCATATCCCTCCATCCCCTGAGGATACACCCCACGTCCACTTTCGGGTGTCGCTCATACATGTACGACCTATTGTGATTGGTCTGCACAAGGGATGCAGAGTAAACGGTGATGATGAACCTGCACTCTGCTTTGGCTATGACTGGGGTAATGATGGCAGTGCCAATTTTATTAACGGTAGAGATCTTTACCGGAAGGTAAACTCAAGAATGCTCTTTGATGAGGAGACTGGTTGCTGCTTAAGCAGAAAATCTGCAGAGGAGTTCCGAGTTTTTGAATTTTTAGCTTATTAACATCTAGGCTTCTCTTGTACACATTTGTAAAACTTTATTATTGAATGTTTCCCAACTGCTATCGTTTGTCTGGTTCTCTTGTGACCTTGATTATTAAACCAGCTTATAAGCAAAGTGATGTCATGAGAATCATTATAGAGAGGCTCCTACCCAATATAAAAGTATTGCCATGATCAATGAAATCCCTTCTGCTGTAGGTTGGAAGGGTATAGGTGCCATCCTTCAGAACCTCCTGTTAGCCTTGTTGGGTAGGCTGTAAAGGACTTCAAAGATCCACTCTGTTCCAGATGTCAAACAGAATGGAGCCAATTCCTTGCTACTCAATTTTGCTCTAAACTGCTTTTCTGCAAACTCCTGTGCAACTTCTCTTGGGCACCCTGAAGGTGTATGCACAGACAGACTAAAGTTCTCCAACATCTCTCAAATGCATTCTTGCTGCCATGTGTGGAATGCTTCTTGGCTTGGCTTCTGTGGTCCCACTGGTAGAAGTGTTTCCATTGTGACTGAAATACAGCAAGAACAAGGGAAACAGAGAGTTCCATAGCAGAATGCACATACCAAGCATCGATGGACTTTGATGTCATAATTTCCATTTAAGGAGAATATATTCCTCAACCATGAAATGTGCAGAGGTCAGTGGAAAAAATGTCTTTCTATTTGTGTGCTTTCGACTATCCTTGCATGCTAAAACCAGAGTAGGACATGTCAGAGGTTATTTCACACTGAGGATGGGTTGGACTACATGTTGAAGAATGTGACAAAATGCACTCATTTGAGTGCAAAGTATATTAGTAGACACCAAGTTCCATGCCTCTAGCCTAGATTGATATAATATGTACAAACAGACCCTAATTCCTACTATGTCAAGGAGACTTGACACCAGCATTGATTCAAGGCAATACAAATCACACTACTATTATCAATGTGTGTACAAATCAGTATAAGAGTCTCAAATCATTCAACATTGATCAGTATACACTGGTATTGTCTGAATAACACTACATGAGCTACAGTTATGGTATCATACTTAGTTGTACAACTCTCCAACAACACCATCATGTTAGGGAGAACTAGATCTTCCTGGATACAACTATGGTGTTATCTCCTCTTTTGCCCTTACTGCAGACAGGTCTGCTCTTCCACACAGAGACAAGAAGCCAGATGGTGTACCAACTTCCCTTGTAGGGGGCATTGACCTATGGAATATGAGCTCTCGTGTTGTCTGCTAGGTCCCAAAGGACCTCGAATAGAAGGAGAAAAGGCTGCTGAGTCACACTAACATGCAAATAAACAGGTGAAGTGACATACAGAGGATGCTGGCTTCAGCTACACAGATATCATCTAGTAAACCCAGGTATTGGACAGGCTTACATATCAACCTCAAACAGTGTAGGAGACATGCAGGTTCTACCAACTCATTCTCTGACTGTTCCAGCCCCTCTACAATGGGATGAAGGTGAAGTAGTGGCTTATGGTATCTGTAACCCCGCTGGCTTCACCTTTCCATCTGGAAATTCCCTCAGTCCCATCAATATCAAAACCCTTCTCATCATCAAAAACAGTGCTTCAATCAACAATGTAACAGGACTCACACCCGCTTTTACTAATGATAATCCAACTGACGAAATTGAGAGCCTTATATATTATATACCCTTCTGCCAGAACCAATAGCCATCCTCCGTTTTATGGATTCCCGATTGTAGCTGTTTATGGAAATCTGCAAGCTGATCCCATTAACATTCCCCAGTATACGAAATTTCCTCGTGGTGCACAGTTCTTGCTCAACCTTCCTGCACTAATGCTACCGAGAAACATGATGATACATGGTGCCAGAACGTGACCAACAACCACCCGCCGTCCTTCAATTTCCAAATAGCTTTGGGATTCAAGTCCACATTAATCCTTCCCTGATGATCTACTTGCTTAACAGGCTCACTCTGTTTCATTGGATATCAAGCAATATGAACCAGGGTCTACTGACATTATAGGAGGTCTCCCAGCAGCCTGGGCTGAAGATCTCTTTGTCTCTTTCCGTGGTTCTTTCAACCATTCTCCTCCCATTGGCTATGCGGTTGTTCAGTAAGTCCACTGCTTTTGGTAAAGAGTTCCGATCAACAGGACTCATCTCTCCACTAGCATCCCGTATCCATTTAATAATGTCAGCACTACGAACGCATTGGGATATGGCTTCCTTATCCGAGCTGCTGACCTCTCTGTCTGCCCTGATTCATGCATCAGACTGGTTAGCCTTACATTTGGGAGAGACGATCGTCTCTATGTGAGCAGTGACAACATGGGCGAGGTAAACTATCAAACTTTACTTTCTATACATGCTTATTCACCTCTCTTCTAGACTCTCGTTATCAGCACTGACCTCTTCGCAACCTATGCCTAACAGTTTGGATGTTCGGGAGAAGTCAACCAGTTTTTGGATAAATACACATTGGATCTTAGGAGTGTCTATTTCGTGAAGTGATGGTGGAGTGTCAAAGATACGGAAATGTGATTCTATTGCCAATGATTCAAGAGAAGGGTCTATGCTATAACCGAAACAGTCCGCATACAAGTTGATGTCAGCAAACATTGTGAAAATAAATGGGAAGAAAGAAAGAATTGATCTCGGAGGATATCGATGTGAGGGTATGAGGCATGAAAAGTGGAACATGACCACCTATAGTTGGGCAGCATGTCATAGAAGGCAAGAGTGGAATAACGCCGTTCATGGCTTCACCTGGTGGATTGCCAGCGGCCTCGACGAGTTGCGGTCAAACCCATTGAGAGCGTTTGTGCCTGGAAGTGAGGGTACGAATCATGAAGGAAATGATGGTGGATATAGTCATAAGCGTCTTGGGGGTATAGTTGTTAACGAGGACCGGATGTATTTCAATGAATAACTCACCCCAGAAAATATAATTGGGCGTGCACAGTGGAAATCGGAAGTTAGAAGGGCTTCCCATACTGGGCCGGACGGGAGGAAGCCAATACTCATAAAGGCATTTGTGATTCCAATGCGAGCTCAGAGGTTTAAAACCATCTCAATCACGATCACGAAGAGTAGATGAACTCACCCGACCTCGTTCGGGGATGAAGCAAGGGATACAAGGCCGGATACAGCCACTGCCAGCCCTGAAGCGTATCTGTGAGCTGTCCGTGTTGCCCACGAACTGTCAGAGGCACCCACATGCACCGGAGAAAATCCCATTCGAAAGGAAAGTGATCGAAAGAACGGATATCACCCAAGTTCCAAAGATAGCCCAAATTGTCGCAGCTGTACCGAGAGTACATGGGATCAGGGTGTTCCATATACCGTAGCGATCTGCAAGCCAGGTGGCCCCTATTCGACCAATGCTGCCCATGCCGTTCAGAATGGCGAGCTTCGAAAGGTGGGTCAGTGTGGTTACAGGAGTATCCGTGTTACTTACAGAATAAAATGACAAGATATCACTGATATTGTGTTGTACGGCAAAGAGCTGCGGGTAGACACCTGGCAAAAAGTCAATCTATGCTGCGATCGTTATTGGAGGCACTGACTGACTTGGGAAATAAATGCTAAGTAGCGAAATGGTTGCACTGGTGTAAGAAGATCACTTAGTATGGTTTCAATACCGGTTTTGAGTAATCGCGTACAAGAACAAGAAACACAAGTACGCCGGGTCATGGAAAAAGGAAGTGATGTCAGCAGAACGAGAGTCCTGGGATACAGGAGGAGGTCGTATCAAAGCATTTCCGGCAGCGACGCATCCGAGGGTGATGTATCCCGTCGTTCGGACAGCTTCAGCAAAGTCCAGATTGGGGATGGGTTGGCTGTCAGAGAATTAGTGGAAGTCATAAAGCGTACAGGACGTTCGTAATTACTTGAGTGCTGGAGGATTTCAGAATTGCCATATTAGAATGACATTTGACCAAGAACGCACCGATAGGAAAGACGAGGGCTCCTGCAATCCCTATCAATGCGGTCCCGTACGCCAAGCTTCGCCATTGTTTGAAATGGACGCTGACAATGGCGGTCGAAGGAGTAAAGAGCAGTCCCGTTCCGAGGCACATACCAAGGCCCTGGCTTAGGAAAATCTGCGAGGCGTGAACATACTGAGTTAACCTACCAAGCTGAGTGAACGCACTTGATAGTATTGACCTTCTTCGGCGAGTGACAGCATGAATGAACTAGGAACAGAGTTAGAGATAACTCAAGGGGTTACGGGATAGCACTCACGAAAAGACAAACAGTAGCGAGCCACTTGCCACCAACAGTCGAGTATCCCCCGCGTCAAAGACCCGTCCTGCGAGTGGTCCCATGGTGAAGGGTAAAGCGAGTTGAAAGTTCCCCATCCACCTATGGGAGACGAATGGTCAAATTCCCGTCAGAGACCGAGAGAAGTCGAGTCATACGCGATGCTACTTGGACTGTGGCCACGAAGAAAAACCCGCGAGTAATAATCTTTTCGGATGAGATTGGGGCAACTGCGACACGAGGATAGACAAACCTTCATACACGCCAAATAAATAAATGTAACTGGATGGGGATCGTATTCCGCTGATAGGCCGCAGGGTCGGGCTTCCAGGATAGGTATAGTGGAAGCCCGATAGCCTGCGCGGGTGCGAAATACTAGGCTCAAGGTCAGCATAGCGGGGCTTAAGATGTGCTCGTACAAAAAAACAAACGCTCAAACGCCGTCACTGTCGCAGAAGAAGCGGAGTGGCATTCCCGTAGTGGGTTCAAGAACAACGAGGTCTCACTTGTAGCAATCAAGAAAAGTCCTCAACGAGACAAGTCAGTGCTTCTCGAGGCGTTTCGACGTCTGATTGATCCCGAGAGAGGGAAGCGTGACGTGGCGGTTTGGAGTTGTATTGCTCAAACTAATCTTCTAATGTCGCAGGTCCGAGGTGTATCTACGTTAAGCTGGTCGGGATCTAGTGCGGTAGAAGGCAACGACTAACAGCATTAATGAAGTGGAAGCAGGTATGAATGAGGGCGGTATAATCCCTTCTACTTTCCGCTGCGTTTTGTATCTGTGTTAGCAACTGTTTCATGCGCCGTTTATTTGCAATAGCGTTCTTCTCCGTGGCTGTAGTGCAGGGGATGCCGAGGCTCAATGCGAGGAGTAGCTACAACGTTGACGGAGTCACTCATTGTTGTCAGGAGGTGACAAAAACAGTCGATCCTCGAGCAGCCCAGATCCTGCAGACCATGGGACTCCCTGTTCCGGAGGGTCCAATGCTTGTGGGGGGCAACTGTACCGAGGTGGGTGCGCAAGGAGGCAGCAACTGGTGAGTTCGTGTACTCGAACCGGTGTCGACTCATGCTAAAGGCTGCGCAGTGTCGCTTCGCCCGTGTGCTGCAATGGCAACATGAAAAGTTCGTGGCGAGAATACAATTTGTGAATATGCTAATCATTGAAGAACAGACCAACTTATTTCGGAGGGAAAGTAGATAAGATAAGATGTCCGCATTTCTCCGAGAACGGAATTTCAACCGTTTGTGGTCTTGGTAGCCCCAAACACCCTCCCCTCATCACCATGAACGTCGCCCTTGTTTCCTCTGCCAGTCTCAGACACTCTGTCACTCGTTCCGCACCCAGAAAACCTACTTCTGTGCGCTTTAGCTCGACTTCGACTGAGAAAAGGGCCCAGGACACGCTTGCGAGTGCCCAGAAGGCCGCTGGCAAGGCTTGGGAGAGCATTGTCCAGTTCCTCGGCCCGGCTGGTCAGAAAATTGGTAATCTCCTTGGCGGTGCGTCCTCACCTCACTGATCTCGTGCTGCTGCTGACTGTTCGCAGGCTACAAGGAGCCACTAGTATACAACTTTAGCGTTGCCCGTGAAGTTGCGAAACGTATATACATCGGCGAGGCTCTCCAACCCCCTTCTCTCCCTCAATTCGCCGAGGCTTATCGTCAACTATGGTCTAACGCGACCCAGCTCGCGTACTGGCGTGGCCTTGTTCAGAGTGGTCAGGTAGCCCAGGTTGGCATTTACGGTCTCCAGGCATACGGGATCTTCAAGGTGCGCTATCCTCCTCTTTTATACCACAATTTTGTTTTCTCACTAGTTGACAGATTGGAGAAATTCTTGGTCGTAGGCAACTTATTGGTTACCCTGTCCCTGTGCATCAACACTAGCATGCCCTTGGTTCCTCTCAGTTCCCGGAAAACTTGCACAGTCGACCGATCGTAGCAGCCCCGTATACGCCATGTTACCCTTAGAGATAGAACGCGTGCCCTAATTTATCCTGCTCCTGCCGCACATCGTAGTTATCTTGTGGGAGACGCCAAGTTTGTCGACCGAGCAAATAGCAAACCGGGCAAGTGGGAATAGCTGGGCAATTAGCAGGACATAAGGTCGAGGCAAGACAAGCAGCCCATTCCACCCCAGCTGAGCCCACCAACGCGGTCTTGCTTAAAATTCTTTTTTCCGTCACCCGTGCACAAATGCTTGCCTAGAGCTAGGTCTGCACCGAAGCACGTTTTCGCTAACATGCGCTTTCAATCCTGACTATGTAGAGCTCACCCATGTCGCCCAGCTGCCTACAATGGCGCTGCCAGAGCAAACTGCAGCGTCGCAAATCTGTTGTTTGTTGGCTTTTTCTTCTACCTTGTCTTCGCCGGCTCAGTCGACCTTCGGGGATCTGCCTTGTTTCTCCCTGGATTGGCAACGGAACCCTGTGTCATCAAGATTCTGGAATGCCTTTAGTGACGCTGTACAGACATATTCTAGTTTGACGAAAGCCCTCAGATCTCCGATGTCATTGACAGCATGGTGTATCTGCGCCAATTGGATATCGTGCATAGTGATCTCCAACTGGCAGGTACAAACTCTTCATGTTGAAGGGGTAGGTAGCTTCGGCGTCCAGATGTACATACACGAGCTCAGGAAACTTGCTAGGCTCTCTCCTTCTCTCCAACCACTGCCATGGTGCATCTTCTCCGATCCGCCAAGTCTGCCAACGAATGTGGGAATCATGAGCTCAATGCACATAACATTGTAATTCAAAATGCATCCGTCCCTGCCTTCTTTGCTACTCTGAATCTCCCGCCTTCAGTTTTCGCCAGAACAATGGTGTGGAACGTCGAAAGGGAAACGCCTGACACCGAGTTATACAACCTGGAGGCCGATTTTTTCTTCCACATGAAGGCTGTAGAAGAAGCGGAATCTCTTGAATCCGCTGTCAACGACTTGGCTTACTTTCTACTCCGCATGTTCGGTTTCACCAGCAAGAGCCAAAAAAAACTCGTCAGCGACCACCAATGCACTTCGTGGTATGCCACAAAAGGGTCAATGCCTGTGCGAATGTGACCTTGGTGAACGGAAAGTCTTATCTGCTGCTTGTACAAGAGGACAAGGTTGGCTTTCTGCACTCGAGGCTCGACGAAAAACTGCTCATAAGTCCATTAGCGCCATCGTTCATCGGAGAACCCAGACGCTCAGCTCAGTGCTACCTTTCACGAAAATTATGAGCGTCGTAAGCGTGTCGGTCTTCCCACACCCAAAGAATAAGCTGTTCTCGGCATAACCATGGTAGGAACCGCCCCTACCTTCTTCCGTGTTTGTGTGACCGAAACCTGTTGTTTGGGATGCGACCTTTGAAGAATCGCCATATTGTCCTCCAGTGTTTCGAAAACCTCTGATTGTGCATCTTCCAACACAATGTCATAATTGTTGCTCACTTAGCCAACATATTTAGGGTAGAAGACATCCGCTATCTTTGAAACACCCTGCTCATCGACCTTGCCATTCTCGAGACCCAGACAGCGCCCAAAAAGCACCTTATGGCACGGGTTGCTGTTGGCCACATCCCTCCGCCATCGCCTCTCTTCAATCGGTGCAGAGTGCACCTGGATATATGACGCTTTGGCTTTTCTGCATTCCACTTCCTTCTTCGTTCACTGCTGCCCCCTTGCTTAGTGCCATACTGCAAGGTTAGCAGCTCTTCTTCTCCTCCCCCCTTAAAGCCGCCCTTCAGCCAGTTTTATAAACCTGTTGACAAACCATACGTGTACGTCTTTAGTTTCTGGATCCATGGCCACCCGCCCCCTCGTAATACATGTATTATCGTTGGAGGGGGTGGCTTTAATCGCAAGGAATCACAACGTCGGGTATGGTGCAGTGCTATATCATCATTTCACCTACTGATACTTGTGGCACCGTCATAAGTGCCGTCCCGATGAAGACTCCCTTCATCGTTATACCTGTTATGCTCATTCCCCTCCCAAGTGAGAAAAGTTATGTGATCCCTGAGTTTCAAGGGGCGGAGTCTGGAAGCACAAGCAAGCAGAAAAGCTCGTCTGTTAACATAGCTCCTATACGCCATATCTCCGACACGATGTTGAACATGTCCTTCGAAGACTTTCTGCGGGTGATCTGTGGGTGCGACGAAAAGTGGAAAAACTCCTGAAAAAATCTTTGGGATGAGATAGCCCGAGCTTCTGAACTCAAACGGAAGGTGCGACGATACCACCTCCAGTGAGGCGAGCCGCTACGCCCCATTCATCGACCTTGCGAATGCAGTTTGGGATCTCCTTGGCCACAAGCAATTTCGCTTCTGTCGTAACGACGATTCGAGTGTATCCGGCTCTCACGCATCCAGGAGGCCAGACCTCTTGGTCGTTGACACAACGCACTTCTCTGGCAACCTCACCGTCGAATCCTGTAATGCAAAGGGCCCCAGCGCGCCCTTTTGGTGGGATCAGATTTTGGGTTTTAACGAGTTCATGCACACTGGCACTGCTACTTGTTCGTCTTGCTTCCCGTTTCTTGTCTATTTGAGAAGGCAATAATCAGACGTTGTTTTAGCGGCCTCTACCTCCGCGTCTCCTATACAGTTCGACTTGGAGGGCGAACAAAATACAGGGGACAGTGCCCATGTTCAGTGTGCAAGCTATGCTCTGGAGATATTTGCCCACGGTGGGATTCGTGACTTTGTCCTGGGCATATATACCAAGAACCCGGGGATTGGGCTCATTTATTATGATCATTCGATGGTCATTGCCTCGCCCTCCGTCGATATCGTCCACAAATTTCGGGATTTCATTTGTCTTCTGGATACTGTCGCCCACATGAAGTGGGGCCGCTCCGAAATCATCACCCTATCTCCCCAATCCTCTAAGCGCGGACCCAGCCGAAAGCCAGCTCTCAATCTCTTCGAGGGTGGCACACTGTCTCTTCCCGGGGATCCCCCCCTTTTGACTCTAGGAAAGACTCTGTTTTACCAGCGCGGGATTATTGGCAGAGGCACTTTTGTCATCCGCGCCACAGTTAGCGAGCTTGCTCTGAGTCGAATCTCGTCCAGCGGCAAGCCGCTCCATGTGTAGTCAAGCTCTCCCGACCAGCGAAATCTCAGCTGTCTGAGCCAGAGTTGATCAAAACCATTCGGGAGAAGGCATCTCACTGTAGCCAGGTGTTACGTTGTCTCCCCGATGTATGGTTTATTACCGATCTGCCATCTACGGCAATTCAAGAACGTTTGGATGCTTTTTACCCAGACTACGAGCTCCGTGTCTTTCGTATTGCTGTCGTCGAGGAGCTCAGCCCGATTACGACTCTCACCGAACCCCGTGACTATGAACATGTCTTTAGGGACATCTTTGAATGTGAGTATATTCATCTTACATGCCGTGCCCCTTTCTTATGCCTTTAGGCTATCGTTGGCTGGTCGAACACGCCAAAGTACTTCATCGCGATCTGAACGAGACGAACATTATGGTTCGTCATGGCGGCACTCGACCATACGGAGTCCTCAACGACATCGACCTTGCTATCCAAATAGGCCCGGACCAGTGCAGCCCAAGTTCTCGGCAGTGCATGGGAACAGCACCATATATGGCCATTGATCTCCTGGAATCACCAGCTCCAGCCCACCTCTACCACCATGATCTCGAATCTCTGTACTATGTTCTCGTTTGCACTGTTTGTGATCGAAGGCACCCTGCTATTCAGAAGTGGTTTACCCTGAGTGGTGAAATCTTGTATGCTGCAAAGGTGTCTTTCTTTCACCGAAGGCATTTGCCTCCACGCCATGAATTTCAAGCTTTCTCTCAGTGGCTTGATCCCATTCGCAAAGCATTCCTGAATGGTTTCTATTACCGGGTAATAAACAGAATGGAGAAGGTAGCATCTGATGATAAGACACTGGGTGGCAATGTCTCATTCGAGGTTTTTTCTGATGTATTTAAGCAACCTTTGTATGGAAGGGCTCTGAGTTGTTGACTTGAGATGTACATTGGTTGCTCTACTCTATAGTACTATTTTACAATGCAACACTGTGTCTCACTTGATATTTTTTTCTGATGTATATAAGAAATGTTTGTTTGTGTTAGAGGGCTCTGAGTTGTTGACTTGAAATGGTCATTGATTGCTCTAGTCCATCATTAGAATGGACACAATTAATCTGAAGGATTTATGTAGGATTTACTTCATCAAATATATAGGTTATGGGCACTCATAGGGACAAATCCCTAATAGTGTGACTCTAGGAAGCTAGTCAGCCTTTTCAAAGGCACCCTCTTCAACATCATCCACGACAGCTCTCCCAGTAAGTCCACCAGGGACGAACGTCCCTATTGTATGGAATCGTTAGGATAGACCTATGCTAGATGTCGAGGAGTCTTACCTTCACGTAATTCCCGTTCCGCAGCGCGACGGTCTTTCACCTTTGCATATTCCGTGTTAGCAACGAAGAGAGGGGCATCATCGAACAGGGCGTCCATTTCTATCAGCAAGTTTATTGAGCCAATCCGATATCGGACTTGGGGATAAAATCTGTACCTTCGAGACGACGCCCAGCGGTTTCCTGACCAACGTTAAGTGCCATCTGTCGTAAAGGATGTGGAAGTGAGACTCACAGGGAAGAATGCCCATATTACAAGCGCACTGCGAAAGAACTGTCAGAAAAAGGGACAGCGATGATGAACTCGACTTCTCACTTGGTATGGCCACAGATGGCGAACACCAAATCTAGAAGGACGTAGATTAAGTAGACGTCGTAGCGACATAAGCTCAGGACAAACAATATCTAAGTTTTTGGTCAGTGAAAAAGCCTAAGTGGGGCATGATTCACTCACTTCCACCCAATACCTCCAAATGCTCGAGGTGTAACTTGGGCGATAAAACTACGTTGATATCAGTTGTCATAATTCACGTTTGGTACCGGGGTAAGGGACTGACAAGTTGGATATCCACGACGAAGAACTCGTGATCGCAGTACTCTTTGCACGGGTGCGCGTGGAGAAAATCTCCGCAGGATAAGCCCATGACAGTGGCCCAATACAAGCACTAAAGAAAAAGTTGAAAACCCATGTCCTAGTCATAGGGATTTACATAAGTAATTGAACAAGAGTAAAAAGGTGTTGGCTCAACTTACTGAAATAAGGAACGAGGTGAATGTCAGAGGAGAAAAAACCTGAAGGACAGAGGCTAGCAAGTCTCACTAATGAAAATCTGGTGCGGAGTCATTGAGAGATCTTCGGGAATGTTAAGACTAACTCACATAGTGTGCCTGCAGTCGGAATAGGTGTCAATCCTATTAGGTGTCGGAGCCTCACAGCCAGAAGGAGCGAAAGACGTACAGCATCACTATAGAGGCTGGAATGTCAATTGACCACGGACAAAGGTGGAGTCGGGACTTACTTATGAACTGTTCCAGGCCACCTCGCCATTAAGATCGATCCTACAACAAAGGACAAACCGGAAACAACATTCCCTATGATGAGCGGTTTCCGCCTTCCAGTTTGGTCGACCCACAGCACACAGCAAGCCTCCCCAATCAGAGCTATAACACTGTTGATGGATTGAAATAGGAGAATGCGAGTGGAGCTGAATCCCATCTACACTTGGTTAAGTATTAGGCCTGTGCCTTCTGATGAAAGCGACTGACAGTTGTAAAGATCTAGGCATAATGGTAAGTGGTTCGCGTGATTCAGTATAGACTGACAGAACGCACGGTGGTAGAGTAGTATTGTATGGCACTCACGCCCGTCATCTGAACCGAGAACTGCAGGATATATCTGGGCGTATCGTGAGCGAGATATTATTCGATGTTACAAAGAGATAAAAGCTGACCCAAGGCTAAGTCGGCGGAAATTGCTTGGAACTGTGAACAGCTCAGCCCAGCTTTCGAGGATGTCAGAATAGCCAGAACAACATGCGGCCTCCTCGATGTACCTCGACTCTCCAATGTCCTTAGCCTTGCGAATATCGGCTTTCATGTCTTCGATTTGAGCGACCACGAACTTATCATCAGTGTCGCCTCTCGCGTGAAGGCGTGCCAGAGTGGAACGTGCTGCTCAAATGATTGTCAAAGCGCCATGCATGGAAGCTAGTTGGAACGCCCACCTTCTTCCGCACGGCCCTTTTCCATCAGCCATCGCGGCCTGTGCGGTCTTTGTCACTGACGTGCCAGCAGTACGAGTCAATTGACGCACGATTCAGGTAGCAGGAGCATAAAACACAAGAGCGGTATTGCAGGTGCAATCTGTAGTGCCAGTTCAAGGGGACGTGTAGGGCTACTATGCCTTGTACTTACCTGGATACCTAAAGGGATCCTCCACTCTCCTTGAGTACCCTTAAGTCCAGCAGAGGTACCATAGGTCTGCATTAATAGTGGCGAATCAGTCTTTACACTCTCGGACCATGGGTATAGCACTTACAATCCAAGAAGCGCAAAACGCTTTCGGATAACAGCATCATTCTTCTAGCTCAAGAAGTGCCGGAATCATGAGGAACCTACCTCCAATTCCCAACATGAATTGTTGAAGTGTCGTGAGGCGACCACGTATGCTAGGATGTGCTATTTCGGCCTGGTACAAAGGTGCTAGATCGGATACAATCCCCACGCCATATCCTGGTCCACGTATAAGCTCGGTGATGACCATGAAAAAAGATAGTTCGTACCAGCGAAGAACCTTCCTGCGAGCATCATATCCATGTTCTTGGCTGCCGTCTGAAGCACGCCTCCCACTCTGGTGCGGAAATAAGCATGGAGCATCAATAGTAGAAGACTGTAACCTTACACATAGATTGCTGCTCCAAGTTGAATTGTTTTGCGTCGTCCAAATCGATCGGCGACATATGCCACGATGAACATTCCAAAGAAACTGGGAGAAATCTCAGCGCATGCTATTACGCCGAGAGTATCACGACGACGTACCAACCGAGAACTGAACGTTCGCAGTAAGATTCCTGAAAATCGAAACAAGTTTAATCAGGACGCACCAAAAATACTCGTAATCAATCCTTGAAGATTCGGATTCTGATAACGAGGTCCCATAACTTTTTGGAAGTCAGGAGCAGGCAGGACTCCAGCGATAACACCCAAATCATATCCAAAGATGATGCTGCCCAAACCTGCACTCACGCATTAGAACTCATGCTACTTGAGGAGGAATCAAAACTTACTGGCGAAAAGGCCACAAAGCCAGGTATAGACCTTTGGAGGAAGCCCCATGTTGACGTGAATACCGGGGGATGGGTACAAGGCACAACAACGCGAATATATGTTTTGAGATTTGCATTTATTTCCCCACAGCGTCGTTCCATAACCCCATTCTGGAGGTGTGTGGGCGGTCCGGGTTTTCCAAGTGATGCCATAACGTCCGCTATGACCGAGCCCGAACTGTGATGACCTTTATGACAAATCACGTGATTGGCTTGGACGGATGTACCACACTTTCTGGTCCAGAAACCTAGCCAAACAGCCAGCTGAAATCGTCTTGTGTTTGAATTTCGACTTTGTTCCATATTTCCTCTCGATGCATTTCCTTGGCCACAATTTCAGAGTCGTGTGTACGGCTACGGATTGACTTCGAGATATATCCTCTTCAGAAGACTGAGTTCGAATATCATATTATCCTGGTCAGATGCTCTTACTGCGGCCCGCGTGGTCTCCAACGGACCGGCATGAACATATTCCTTGACATATTCCCAAATGCCTGAAACAAGATATTTGAAAGCCTCAGGCCGTTCGTCTTTAAGCAAATATCATGGCATCTCCTGCTATACACGTCGACCCAGCGCGTATAATCGACGATGTAGATCCCCGCATCTACTCCGGCTTCACAGAACATATGGGACGATGCATCTACGGGGGCATCTACGACCCGGATAACAAACATGGCCTTTCCGACCCCAAGACAGGATATCGATTGGACGTGCTGGAAGCTTTGAAGGAGTTGAGGGTGCCGCTCGTGCGCTATCCCGGAGGGTATGCCTCATTATGGCCTCTACCCGACCTCATTCTAATTGCGAATCGCCAGAAATTTCGTGAGCACGTATAAATGGCAAGGTCCTGATGTCCCGCACACCAGACAGTGAATGATACGTGACTAATATCTGGATCTAAAGATGGGATTGGTCCCAAGGAATCGCGTCCTCGAAGACCTGAACTCGCTTGGCTGACAGAAGAGAGCAACCAGTTCGGAACAGGTGAGCAGTTTGAGCAACCTGTGGTCTCTATGTATGGTGTCGCTCAACCCTAATCCGCAGACGAGTTCATCCACTGGTGTCGTACTGTCGGAACGGAGCCGTTCATTTGCTTGAATATGGGAACTGGAACTCTCGAAGACGCTTTGGCATGGGTCGAATATTGTAACAGGTCTGGGTCCCCAGCCAGTGAAACCGTTTCCCAGTCTTATCATATCTCGCGCTCAGTTCCGCCGACACATATTACGCGAACCTTCGGCGCAAAAACGGTCATAAAGAACCTTACAACGTGAAGGTAAATATGACATCAAGTTATCCCCTGAAATCTGCTGACACCACGTAGTATTGGGCACTGGGTTAGTCCAGCTTCACTCCATCGGTGAACCCTCCTAACTCGTCGCAGGTAATGAAGTCTGGGGCCCATGGCAAGGTATTATCAACAGCTCTGTTCTCTCCTCTTCTTCTCATCCTCTCCGTTAGTCGGTCAAATGGAGTCCCAGGATTACGCCAAGAAAGCATATCAATGGGCTAAGGCACTCCGGCTCCTAGATCCTACCATCAAGCTCATTTCTTGTGGAGGTGCATATTTTATTCCAACTTGCCTCTCTACAAGGGACTAACACTATTTCGACAGAAACGGGCTACACCGACTGGGACGACGTGGTCTTGCGAAAGCTTGCTCCCGTTGTCGATTATCATTCCATTCACAGTACGTCGCATATTTCATTCTCGATAACCCTTCGATACGAACATCCTCAACACAGCTTATACCATGAGTCAGGGCAAACACTCTGTGAACGTGATGGGCCGTATGTTTGTCCTCGCCCCTTTGGATAACCCTCAACTCAAAGAACCTACAGCTGCCGTGGCGGAGAAGGCGCTCGAGATAACTCGTTCACTCATCGACCTAGCTAAGATTCAGAACGATCTGAGCAAACCATTGACTGTGTAAGCGACCATTGAAAACTCGTCGTCCTACACAGCGTCGCTTATCCAACGGCAGTTGTTTCGATGAGTGGAACGTCTGGTAAGTTTGATACATATCTGAAAGTTGGATTGACTGACATCCATTCCTCATAGGGACCCAGTGCGGGGTTAGTTGCCATGTCTATATGTCCGCGACCGACATAACCCAATGCTCATTTGTACTACCAGCGCCTGGAGAGAAGGGTGCCGAGGAACACTATGACCTGTCGGACGCCCTTGGTGCGTGTCTCACTTGCGCAAAGAGAGATCAACTAATATCGTGTAGCTGTGGCGTCATGGCTCAACGTTTTCGTACGCAAAGCGGACATCGTCAAAATCGCCTGCATCGCGCAGTGCGTAATCAAGTTATTTGTTTCATTTTTCTCTTTATTAATGTTCATTTCAGGTCTGTGAATGTCATATCGCCTGCGAGTGTCCGTAACATATCTCTATTGATCCTCGGATAACATTAGTATCATAGATCATCACATCCCCTACGGGCCTCTACCGCCAGGTCCGTTTCCTATATTCTATATTGCGACACAGCTTTGACATATACTCTCACAATAGACAACGTATTATCCTCTCCACCTCTTCTCAAATTTGATGCGCGGCTCCTCTCTTGACGTCTACGTGACCACCCCCTCAAACTCTGACTCTAGCATCTACACTGGTCCAACATTTCCGAAGTTCGTTCAGGACCTCACCATCCACACACCCGACTCCAGAAAACTCACGAAATACGTCGACGTTAGCGCCGTTCTAGCTACCACGGACTCCGGGGCCAAGCAGATTCGAATTGCAATTGTTAATAGAAACGAAACGGAGGAATATGACGTTCCCATTATACTCGGTAGAGACGTCAGTGTAAAAGAGCTAATTGAGGTACATGAGGTATGGCATGAGGACCTCAAGGCCACGAATTGGTTTGGAGACGAGAAGGTCAAGACTGCGAAAAGGGAAGAGAAGTTTACAGGGACATATCATCTGAAGAAGCACTCATTTCAAAGTGAGTTTCTGTTCCGTTTCCGTTTCTATTTCGCGTGGCTTAATGCTGATTGAGCTTTCATATCACCCAGCCTTGGTGTTCTCTCTCTTGTAAGAGTTAGAGCTCAACATGCCCAATTCTTAGTGTATAGTGGCAGCCATGAATCTATGTATTCACAGTTACGCCGGATGAATTCCACTCGTTCCGACATCTGCAAAGTGTACATTTAGAAGACGGCCGCAGGCTCAACTCGTTGCTGTGGGTTTTCATTGTTCTTCCATTGCTATAGTGAGCGCGATGACGGCTGCCGATGGTATTCGTGGCAAGGCAGTCCGTGAGTCTCAGGTCCAATAATAACTCAGGTAAGCATTTTCGTCCGTTTTATTCCCATGCCTCCCTTTCAAAACAAATCCTCGTTCTTTACTGATCGGATGAATACATACAATATTCGCCTCTAAGCATGACCGAAGATCTTCTGGGGCTTATACGGCTCCTCCAACTCTTTTATCTCCTCCGGAGTCAATTTGACATTGACAGCACCTGTTGCCGCATAAGCAAGTTTTCCAGCACTCACACAACAAACATACCGAGAAGATCATACAGATTGTCCAACGAAGTCGTTCCAACGATGGGAGCAGTCACACCTGCGATGTCCATTAATATCATTTTGCTGGAAATCTAAAGCCCTAAGACTTTGGTTGTACTCACCAGGTTTACTCATAACCCATGCAAGTGAAACCTGGGCCATACTGATACCCTTCTTCTTCGCAATTTGCTCAACACTGTAGGAGACGATCAAAAAACACGTCCCATTGCGTTCGAACATAGTGCAGAACGAACCGATTGATGATTTCTTGGGTAGCTGGAGAGTCGAGGGTGTATCCCTTCAGGTATGCATCGGTTTGCGTGCGTTTCGTGGCGGCAGCATTAAGCGGCTTGCAGAGAGCTCCACGAGCAATCGGTGACCAAGGAATAGAACCTACACCGAACCACTACAAACAGAATTAATCAAAAACCTTCCTTTGATGCTGGAAAACAAACCTTGAGCGTCGGAAACATTTCACGCTCTTCCTCTCTGTAGATTAGGTTGTAGTGATTCTGCATGGAGATGAACGGTGTCAATTTGTTATTGATCGCATAGTCTTGAAACTGTGAGCCCAAGCTGCAAGATAGGCGAGGTAGCTTGAAACGTACTTTGCATCGCAGAGACTTTGAGAATGAAACAGACCTTTGTCAGCCGTACACGACAGTCAGAGAAGCTGAGACGACTTACATTGCCAAGCATGGCAGGATGACATCCCGATATAACGAACGTATCCGGCCTGAACAACGTCGTGAAGTGCTTGCATCTACCAGTAATGTCAGTGAACGTCTACTTCACTGCCACAATCATGAATGCGTACCGTCTCTTCAATCGGGGTCTCTGGGTCGAAACGGTGGCCTTCCAGAGCGTTAGCGTCTCAACGAATGATTTCGATGGGATGTTCCTCGTACATTGGAGAACATCAATATAGTCAAGCTGAAGTCTTTCCAAACTCTTCTTGACGGAGTCAAAGATATGTTTTCTGCTCAGCCCATGCTGGTTCACGTAACCCTTTTGGTTGGGATCCCCAAGAGATCCAAACGAGACGTTGGGGGTTTTGCCGACAGGGAAGAACAATTTGGTCAGGACGACGATTTCGTCGCGCGGAAGGTTGAACTTCTTGATCGCCTTTCCGAGGATAATCTCGGAGACACCGTTCGAATATGCCTGCAGCCCATGTAAGTACTAAATAAACTAAAGTATAGGGGAAGGTACTGAATACGTACATTAGCCGTATCGAAGGCATTAATACCAGCATCGTACCTTTTTCACGACGAAAAGTCAATTACAGGTACGTGGGCATCTTGGATGAACGTACGCTGCTTTGATATGTTTGAGAGATTCTTCTTCCGGGAGCACCCACCCCACCCATTCTGGGGTACCATACGACATGCAACCAAGGATGATTTTGGAAACCTTGAGGCCCGAGTTGCCCAGACGGACTGTGAAGCATTAATTAGGCTGCTCTGGGAAGTGAGGTGGAGGTGCTTCACCATAGGGCATAGTAATCTTTCTGTCAGTCATTGTGTACGAGGTGAGAATGAGAGACTTGGGGAAAGCCCATGATTGTGGGGGTATATATATGCATAGGAAGTGATACATCTATGACATATCAGTTATTTTTATCGCCATTATTCAGGATTAATCAGCTTGCGTTCTCCCGCGTGTGCCCCATCTCCCAGGTAGAGCCCCATATGTAACACATATGAGAAATCATGGGCGAAAATAGCTACTCCATTGGCATTTCGCTCATCGAGACCCCCAGAAGGTGAGAAGCGGGCTAAGTTTAGAACGTCATTTACTTGGCGGGAGGTAGACGATTGATAAGATTGCCCGGCGAGTTCGCTGTTGATGTATATCCACCCTACCGTATCACATTAGCTATGAAAGAGGGCGAAAGAGCTCCGGGTTTCCAGCGGTTGTATATCCGACTCATCCATTAATCAGCCCCGAGGGTTTCAAAAATTGAGTGCTGGAAGGCTCAAAGCAGTCTTGATTCCCAATCCTGGGCCACCCAACAAGGGGGATATCAGGCCGGCATGCTCAAGTCTGTGGCTATGAGCGCACAATCATTTTCAAGGAGGAAGTTGCTGGAACCGTCGCCCGGAAACACACCATGCGTAAAGGATTCGTGATCTCCTACGATCAGGATCTCAGGTGGGGCGAAGATTGTTATGGATGTTCCTTCACACAGCATGATCAGGTACCTCGCTGAGGAATTGAAGGACTACATTCACGGAAAAAGAACGTTAGACCACATCTTCAAGCGATATGAGCCCTACAAAGGAGAAGTGAGGGGGATTCCGGTCTCCATGGTCGATGGGTTTTGGCTAGCACCACATGCGCTATGGCGCCTTTGCAGGCACAAGCAACGATTTCCAGACATCCAGGGACACAAGATCGATGCTTCAACTCATGACCTTAGAAGTGGGGTGACAGGATGATAGAGATTATAGCCAAAGTATTCGATGGGAAGGCTATCCTTAATCTCGCGAAGAGGATGCGAGAAGCAAAGGCTAAAGGGCATGAACTTTGAAATTTGAAACTTTATCTCGTAAAATCTAGTCCTTAGGAACAATTGGAAAGTCCGTGGTTATCCTAATGCACAAACGCACAAAAGCACTACTCGGTTATTTCGACCATTCAATGACTACTTTATGTAAGCCTGGCTTACAACGACTACCAACTGACCATATACGGAAATAACGTGACTGTACACATAAAGCGCGATAAACCCGCATACTGATCCCTTCTTCCCTAAGCCATTGACATCTCATTCAATACGCGCGTTTTGTACTTGACCTTGACTCAAAATTGATATACGTCCGTGCCCGTACGTTTGTTATACCTGAGTGACGACTGTGAAGACAGTCTTACACTTTAGTTGTGAACATTGATCGCATTGTCAGAGGATGCTGAAAGCTATTTCATGGGAGTGCCGTCCAGATAGGATTCAGAATCCCGCTGGTGAATAGACTTCAAGTTGACTTGCAGTACAGTTTAACCAGTCCAACTCGTGCTTGGATTGATATGACTGGAAGCATGCTCCTGGTGAACTCCTGGCCCCAGCTAGCTTGGCGTTGGAGCAAGCACCGACACACAGGGAAGAAGAGTGGTCATGAAGTTTTCATGGGCGGCCACTCAATGTTCCGCAGTGTTGTATTCCTGTTCCGTACAGGTATGTGCATTCTACAATGTCATGTTCAACAATGTCGACATACATTACTGTAGATGACATGTTGTAGATACTATCCGGTTTACCAAGTTGGCCTAACCAATCATCGATAAATACCAGGGCTGTTTGTGATCGAAAACCGTCACCTAGAATTCCATGCAAAAGAGAGACAGACATCTATCATCATAATAGTGCAAACTAGATCAGGGTATGAGGGATATAACCTTAAAAGAGTGGTCTTTCAAATGGTATAGCGGAAGAACTAAAGGCAAAGGAGAATGAGCATCACCGATAAGGTCGGGTCAGAAAGGCGACACTCACGGAAACATAATCACCCTTCTCTCGCTCGCGGTACTTCATTAGTCATCAATGCATCAAGGGCCAGCCCTTGAGCTTTCATTTCCGCATCACGCCTCGCGTTCTCCTGAACGAGCTAGATGTGCATGATTACGCAGAGGATGGTGCTCATGGTAAGAGTAGACCGCGTCCAGAGAAGTAACGAGGAGCGTGATCTTCCAGTCCTTCAAGCTTCATGGCGTGGAAGACATACTTCCCAGAAAACTCATCTACGAGGCCACTCCTATCCTACTTGAGACGTTCCTTGACCTCGGTCTTTTCTTCCGTAGTCAAGAAACGGCTCTTTAAAAGTTGACATAATGAGTTACTAACTCAGTACAAACTACCAGGAAGAACGTACGAGTCCAGATTGTCTGTTACAGCCCATTCGGCAAAGAGAGCAACGACGACGGTGGTCAAGCCTTCGAAGATGAAAATCCAGGACCAACCTGGCCATCCACCAACGCCATCCATTTCAGAGATATGTGCCGCGTGCAAGAAGGTCACCAGAGGCACCTGCAAGGGTGGCAGCAGAGAAAAAGATAGCCATGTGGGGAATACAATTCACAGTCCAGGCCATCGCCGAAATTAGCGGTGGTGATACCGATAACGCCAAGGAAATCCGCAACTGATAATCTCTGAACAGATACCTCTCAACGACTGACCTCCCATTCTCTCACTAATAGGGTACAATCCAGTCTTATTCAACCGAACCTGTGTCCTCGAAGGACACTCACGTTGATAAATACTTCAGGCTGAGACATTGTACAAGATATCAACGACTTCCGCGTTCATCTACGACTACTCGTGGTACTTTCATGGTGGTGCCTCATTAGATTCCAAACAGTATCATGTAGAATTCAGGGCATTCGAAACCGCGCCAAAAGTGATAATTTACAAAAGCATTGCGAACGCCCTTCTGTCGGTGCTCTGTAATCCAAGGGTAACTTGGTTTGACGTGACTACGGTTCAACAAGCATCACAAACTTGACATCAGCATGTCCCGTCGCCAAACTACTACCTTGAGGGGTTGTCGAGGAAGTTACTTCAGGGTGTGGTGTACGTGACCCTGTCGCCGCCCAACGCTTTTTGGCCAAAAGTTCAAGTCAGTACAAGCGTGTCGTTTGCATAGACATGGCAAGACCAGAGCAAGAGGGGTAACCAGCAGGATTATAATTACACAAACCTCTCAGTGCATATCACGGTAGACCCGCTTTCTCCTGAGTAGTGTTCTCACAATGGACAGGCTGCCGTGCACTCCTTCTCTCGACAAGACGCTCCCTGAGGACGATGCCATATCGAACGATAACAAACACAATGCCTTGGCCGACTGCAATTCCAACAATATATGCAGCGAGGTAAGCACTTTGTTTCTTTGGGTCTAGGAAGTCGTAGGCTAATCATTTCCGATCCGGATGTCACAAAGTATATTTCGAAGGGGGTAAGCCTAGAGTCAAGAACAGTGATTGCCACTCACGGTAGAACCCTTGAGTCGCATAAGTGACGTATGCAACGCCCAAATATAGTCCGAGGATGATGACAGTTGTGAGAAGGTGTATCCACTTCAAGGTCGGCAGGTTAGTGCACAATAGCTCGAATAGGACAAACGCAGTGTTCAAGATGTGTTGAGATATATTAGACCATGCTATTAAAACAAGCGGGCGTCTTGAGTATTATGAGCGTATATACAATAAAAATAAAACGTACCCTTGTAACGTGAAGAAAAGCTATCAGAGGAAGCGAGCAAGGACCAATAAACGATCGTAACGATGAACGCTAGAATCATGAACAAAGAAAACAGCATTAACGTTTTGTCCGACCAAAGCTGGTATTAAACAACTCACGAAAAGTGGCGATGGTTGGAAAGAGTAATTCATGTAAAAATCGGAGTGCTTTATGCCAGGATTGAAGGGGATAGCGAGCATTGCCCCCGGTTTTGCAGGCATTCGCAAAAGCAATTGATTGAACGCCTGAAGCCCAGAACCAGGCAGTAACACCGAGGTAGGAAAGGTGTGTGAAATACGAAAAGAATCTGCAGAGTTGGTGAATGGAAAGAATATACGAGTGGCTAACTAGTGAGCTCACGCATCAGCCTCGTCGGAGACGACCCCAGACCAGATCAAAACCAGTAGGTTCGTGATAAGCGCATACTTCCCGAGCAGCAAGCGAGTGAAGCCGAGCACGAATGGGGACAGCAGATAAGAAGTGACGAATTTGTGCTCTTGGTCGAATATCGCTGGGGAGAATGTGGAGTCCGACATCGAGCACAAACTGACTGGGAAAATGAACCAAGAGTGGAGGGAATGGTACGCGGGCTTGTGCCTGATCACGCGCGTGAGATGGCTATCCGCGTGTCACATGCAACCGTAAGGGGGCCAACCCCTCAGAACGAGGTAGAGAGGTCTTGAGAGGGCATAGTTCATGGAACGACGGAAACCAGTTGGAGGACACGAAGCAATAAATATGTATCGATATATCATCTAATTTGCATCCAACAGGTTAGGGATCAGAAGCGACACTGATCAACATTGGCAATGTTTGTGTCATTGCCGGCATCGGCTTTCTCTCTTTGCTGAATTGCAGGCCTGCCCCATCATCCTACGTCCTTCCTCTCGTGCTGTAAAGAACCCTGTAGTCCCAAAAGCCCGAAACCATAATCCTCCACCAGGCAAGCACCACTAACGGCTTCCTGGCAACTCCCATGCCGGGGACAGTACCACCCCATCACTTGTCTGGCCGCAACTGCATCTCATTCCAACCCCTAAGTGCGACCTTGCTGATTTTCCATCTCAGAACCGTTGGATACATGTGGACCACGTCCTTTATAAACGTACACCTTCCAAAGCTCGGAACCGGCGCACTTCGCATTGGCCCGAGATCTCAGAGTGATGGATTTATTAAAAACCAAGTCGTCAGAGACTTCACGACGCATCCTAGCCTCTCCAAACCATCCTATACTGTGTGAATGATGCCGTGGTCAAACCAGCTGGGCCCAACGACCCGTTATTCTATGTTCTAAGGGAGGCGAAACATAGATCACCGCTATCGTAGAGGACATCTCCCCTCCATATCCAAGGTCTTGAATGAAACTCTTCGTGTTCGAGATCCCCCCGGACGTCCACTATTTCATCTCGATGATATGCTCCCAATGCTTGCGGCTCTTGTATCCTCTCTCCGCCATTCCGAATGCCTCACTTAGTATTTATAAGGATTTTAACTCTCGCAATCCACGTATCATAGTGGACGGTATTTTCGCCTGTAAGCCTGGTTACTGTATACATATAAAAAAAAGCAGTGCATAGCGCTCAGATATTGTCCATGGGAAGGATTGGATGTATGATTCTACCACGAGTGTGCTGTACGACCAACAGGTGTCGCAACTCACAGTAAAAATGGGTTATCAAAGGTGTTGACAGAAAAAGCCGCGCTCGGATCTCGGGGTATTTTGATACCGAGTGATATCGAACGAGGACCACACTTCATCAGCGCTTTTTCGAGACGCAGCAGGTGGTCCTGTATATAAAGGGCACCGATGGATCACACAGAATTTGTTCTCCCAGTGTTAATAGGATTGAGCACTACCGATGATAGCTACGTTGCAGTGTTATCTCTTCAATTGATTATTGTGAGCTGAGTTTAACGCTGCGCGGGCGATGGTACGTCAATAGATCTCATTCCCTGGACTGGCTGGTACATAATGGTCGACTGCATCAGTTTGTTGGCTAGATGGATCTCCTTCCAAAGTGCAAGTGAGGTTTGACCGTAGCTAGCGCCCACTCGGAGGTCCGAGGGCTAGGTGGTTGGTGCGAGTGACCTATTCAAGGAAGGGGTGACAACACCCGAGGCATCACTCTCGTATTTTTGTCCAAAATCCATTTTCCGATCACACAAACGTATCGAACGGAATTGTTGGTTAAACCATCATTTAATGATACATAACAAGGGTTGTCCCTACTTAGCTGTTCTATCATGTTGCCCATGTGGACCCCATCGTAAATATACGGCCCATATTTAAGGTGCACTGAGAGCAAGTCGTAGCCTACATATCCATGTCTGAACTCACTCCAATCCTCCCTCTTATCTGGCAAGCTCGAGCCCTTCAGGTATGCTCTTGCTCGCTCCTAACTCGCGCTCTACTGACACTGACAATATACCCGAAAGTATGTGAAAGGTCGATGAACATTCTTCAATCCTAGATTTTCAACGTGACTCAATGACGCCTGCTTTCAGTGGCAATGCTCACCGTGTTCGCATACGACTATCTGAGCATGCTTCCTCGGGAGGTACGGTCTATTGACTTGGCCCACGATGCGGTTGATATGAATAACTGACGCAACAGATAAAATATATATGGAGCTCAAAATGGACTCGTCTCAGCTACTTCTATATTGTCTGCCGCTATATCTTGTTGATCTATCTCTTGTTCCTGGTTCTCCGTGAGTCATTTTTATATCAGGCTTCAACTTACATCTGAACGTAGCTCTTCTGATCTGAAAAGCTGCCTTGATGGGTCACAAAAGCGTATGCCTGTTGTTCCCATCTGTCAAGCTTACCCGTTCAAATGGGCTTTTGTTCTAGATCGAACTTTGCCTTGGATTGACGTGCGCTGGTGTGTGTGCGTGAGGCGATTCTTGTCGTGACCTGCTCACTAACGGGTTTCACGCTCATAGGGTTGGCTACAGCGGCCGTAGTCTCCGCAATGCGTGAGTTTTATTAGAACTATTTGACATCCAAACCCGTCAATTCATTTATTGATCTCAAGTATGTTTCTGTCTGCGTGCATATGCACTGTGGGGTGCAACAAAGGGGGCGGCTATCGTTGCAAGCGCCCTGGCCATTGTGAGTTTGTAGATTTTCTCTACGTTCCAGGTGCACATGTTTGTGACCTTGTTCAACGCAGACTGTAATCGTTGTCTCAGTGACCATTGGCGTACTCAGTACACTCGACATCTCAAGTGCATTTCACAACGATGCTCTAAATTCACTGGATACCAATCCCTTGTTGGGTACCTGAATCTCTTTGTCTAACATTCTACTATCTCAACCCACCGTCGTACAGCATTATTTCCACCGTGTAGTCTAATTCAACCATTATCCAAGGTCAATCTTTCCATGATAGGTAATATCACCGTGATGATATGCGATTTTAGTACGTCATGATATTCCGATTTGTCCTCGTTTGATCGTGTCCGACAGTTTTACCACAAGTTCTCACCTTTTTGGTCTTTCTGGCAAAATCTTGGAAGTACCACCATAGCTCGAGCAACCTTGTCAATAAAATACATCAAGATGCGGTCATCTATTTCTCCCTCAACCTCGGTGAGTAGCCATGTACCCGGACATGACTCGTGTGGATAACAAAGGAGAACAATAAAGGTGCTTCGGTTCTCTCTGTGATTCTCTACTTCAAGCTTCCGGGAGTCCTGGCCCAGGTCGGACCAATGTGAGTAGATTGCGTTTCAATATCCGCTTTTGCGATATGAACGTCGTTGTGTTAGTTTCGGACCAGCCATGTATAGCATTCTATCCTGTCGGGTTTTCTTACGACTCCGCGAGCATGGGGCCGGACACAACAACAAACTAATCCGGATGTCACGCTCCGCCGCGGGAGGACGTGAGGCGGCGGTTCAACGATAAATGATGTGTGCGGGGCTGCAAGACCGAGTGTCCGAGGAGTTGCGGTTTTGACTATGAGAGGTAAACGGTCAGAACCAGAGAAGGAGTTTGGTGAGCAATAGGGAACTCCTGTCTAGGGGAAAACTGGAGAGAGCGCGTGTCGAGAAACGGGTATACTATTAGCTGTCAAATCCGAAGGGACTCGATAGTTATACCTACGTTGTACGATCCAAAATCCTATTCTACGAGAGTCTGAATACCGGAAGTGACTCAAAGAAATTTTATTCTATGTCAAGTACGAAATCCTTTGAACTTGAAACATGAAGTTTGTGTTGGAAGAAAAGAGGGTTTTGCTACTGTGGGTATAGGGCTTGCATAGAGAGAAATGGATGAGAATTTATTATATTAGAGAGGTGAGGATACTGGTAGCATGGTTATGGTGAAACGTATGTACTAAAGTGAGCGAGGAACCGAAGAATGAAGGAACTGGAGTGCGGGACGGAATGAATGGTCAGGGACTCGGGTGCGGAACGGAATGCGGCGGAGGTTGGCCTTGTGGGTCCAACGCAGTTAGTGGGAGCGAAGATCAGTTGCGGTTTCGTGTACAACCGATCTATGATCTCCACGCTGGACTTCACTCATCCGCGCGTGTTTGAAGTTGGGCTATTGGTTGTAGGGTAGGATAGGACTGTGTGGTGGAAGCCTCCTCCAATGGGGCTTTATAACTCTGATTTATATGGCTTTGGCGTGCTCCCCAGGCGTTATCACCAAGGCCGGTTCAATGGTCAATACGCAAGACCGGGGATCAAGTGACCAAAACCGGCCATCAAACCTTTATCTCTCCCTCCTTCTCCTCCTCCCCCCAATCCCAGATGCCACATCCCTACCCACAATGCCAAGATCCGCCTAGTTTTACAGACTGGGAGTCCTACGACAAGTTCCGAGAGACTTGGACCATTCCCTCCATCCCCACCCTCCTCAGCAGCAGCACCACACGACCAGATGGCTCAAAGGCTAGTCTCGTACAACAGATGCTCGAACAGCTACGGAATGGTGCTCCGGGTTTTACTGAGTTTGCGACATCCGGTGCCTCGGATGGTGAACGGACCGTTTCGGTTCCGCTGCAAAAGTTGGATCGGTGCTACGTTTGCGCAAAAACAGAGGGGTTGAGGTTGTGTAATTCCTGTGCTTCCGTGAGTTCTTTCAGTTTCGACTTTCAGAGTAGGTATACAAAGTAATTCCGTCATCATCTATGTTTCAAAGGCGATATACTGCTCAAGGGAGTGTCAAAAGAAAGATTGGAAGGAGCATAAACAAGTCTGCGGTACGCCACCCGAGTCACCCTCCTTGGGAAATCTATCTCATTCTTCGCCAGCCCACACACATCAAATCAACTTAAAAATATTCCACCCTTTTATTGCATACATGTTCGAATATCTCCGGGCCCGCCGCGCACCCCACCACAACCCCGACAATTTCCACCCAGCCCTTTGTCACAAAATCCTCAAAGCTCCTATCCCTGGTCCACGCAAATCCAAATCCAACACCTCTGACAAGCCCATCCACCACACTGTAACTCTAGGGGACACCCATGACATGAAAGAGGGACATGGAATAACGACTTGGATTCGCGGAGCAAAGGCGGCGGAGGACAGGATGAAAATGTACAACCAAGTCATTCGCGAGACGTTCACATTCGAGTTGACAGTTTCAATCTCATTGATTTTGCTGTCGGAGATTTACTCAACATATCTCGTCCGCAAGAAGGACATCTCTAACGTTATTGATGATGAAGAAGACGACGAGTCTGAGGCCATTCGTCGTTATTTGTACCCTGAGACCGAACACTCTGACCCATGGGAGGCTCGCACATGCTTTCGCCTCGAGTATGGGCGAAGTCCCATCTCCGATTTTGGGATCTGCAAAGGCCGTGTCGTGGGTAAATCCAACCGCCTCCAGACGTATACCTACTACGACCCGAAGACGAATACACGCACCATGGTACACGACCCGGATAACCACTACTGGTTATATTTCCGAACGATAAAGGGAGAAGAAATTACGTTGGATTGTACGAGTTATTCATTTGGGATGGAGGCGTGTGTGGATGCGTCTCATTGTTTAGAGAAACTACCAGAGGTGTTGAGGATGAAAGGAAGTGTGAGGGTTCCGGCTAACTTCAAGACCCCATTGGACTCCACTACTACCACCACATCATCCGAATCATCATCATCAACAAAGAACCAATCCCACATCCTCGTGGAAGAACACCGCTTCTCAGTGATGCACAACACCGACTTACACTCTGCCATCTCCAAAACTTACCTACACGAAACCCCACGCGAAAAAACCATCATTCGCAATTTTATGAACACCCTCCTCGCCGCCGGTTCCAGCACGCCGCCCAAGCAGTGTACATTCGAACAAGAAGAACGCGTATGGTGGTACCGCGTCCTTGGGTCTCCAATGCTCACACAGGTGTTGGCTGGTCGGCATTGGCAGGATTGGGGAAAGAGTATGATACACCACGATAATTTGTGGGATCGAGTCAGATCGGGATCTGCATCGGGGGGAGTGCCTGGGATGAATGCGGAAGTGAGCGAGCTGTTGAAGGGTTCGAGATTTGATCCACGTTGTAAAGAATTCCTGCGCGATTCAGCTGGAGAGTCCGGGGGGAATACGAGCGGAAGCGCGGGATTTGGGGGGTTGTGGGGGTTGATAAATGAAGCTATGGGATTGGATTGGAGTGATCGATGTCAGAATTGATATGATATTCTTGGTGAGTGTATGTACAATTTGTTTCGGGACATCTTGGACTCGAGGTTTGTTGTACGATGAATTCGTCTGTATTTTTTGTGTTGTAAGTATACTATTATTACTTGTAGGCCCGAATTGTGCGATGTGGAATACCTTCATCCTGTACTTATCTTATTGGGCTGCAACACAATGGCATCACGGTCGTGCGTGAGAACCACACATCAGGTACAAAGGGGTGGCAGACCTATAAATATAAACAATATAAACCACGTGGAAGACCCTTCTGAAATCTGGTCATGGGGTCCTACCCTTAAGCTCGATCTAGCCAAGTACAAATGCAGCAAAAATTGCCACCCAAAAGCGGACCCGACGATACTCGGCACGCATCCGTACAAAGGGCTGGAGTTTATGTTTTCACTGCGGCTCGATGAGCCGACACCGAGTAATCAAAGGACACCCCAGATCATGATGAAAGGAACCAGATATCAAAGGACATCCCAGATCGTGATGAAAGGAAGGAGATATCAAACGTGTTGCGCGCACTCGGGCTCTGTGATGCATGATGGTAACTTGAGATCAGGACATTGATTGGTTTATTCCCTCTACTAGTCCTAATTGTCTGAATGGGGCACGTTCCAAACCCCTGTCTGTCACGAGTATACTAGATCACCTTCCAGGATATTATTGTAAGCGGCTTTCTCTGGCAAGTAGTACATGAAGAAGGATATCGGCACCTGCCACCAGATTTATCAGAGGTGTTCAAGTGGGACGGATATCAGATTATCGAGCTTCAAGCGGGGAAACCGACTCAGCCGGACACATTGGGGTGGCGCGTGTGATTATTGTGAAATTCAGCACAAGGAGTTTTGGCTGCCTCAGAAAAGTTTCGTGTCTACTAATCCTTGTTGTGAATATTCTTTGCACCTTGAGAACATTATCGATGCTTTCTGTTCAACAATGATCTCATCACTCCTTGCAACGCTTGAGTGCGGAGCTTTGATCTCGCTGGGGGTGAAGGTTTGACGGGGGAGGGAGTGGTGTTGATGCTTCGAAGCCACCTAGTGGCCATCCCGATGACTGGGATCACATTGCATTTCCAACTTGATCGTGCTTTTTCTCTTCGAAATGTCGCCTACATCCCTTTTAGAATACTGAACCTTATGTAATACCTTTTCAACATTGTGAAAACCATCTCACATGATGCCTCGGCGAATCTCACGTTAATAGCTCGGCCGATTTCTGACTTTAACCCGACCCTAGCGCTGACAACGCCACCCCGTGAGACACAGGGTTGATTGAGCGTAACTCCAGCCGTTCAAGCGGAAGCCTGCAATTGAATAAGCACCACACTCCTGAATCCGTTTGAATTTGTTTGCAACACTTCATCAAGCCCTGACTACGAGGATTCCCGGAAATGGGTCAATGGTTTCCCATTGCCAATATATAGCCCCCGTAATCGCGAGGGAAGTTAATCAGGCCTATGTCCGAACTCACTCCACTCCTCCCTGTCATCTGGCAAGCCCGAGCCATTCAGGTAGGCTTCTATTTCTTCTCAACTCGTGCTCAACTGATGCCTCATCTTGCTTGTGGAAGTATGTGGACGGTAAATGGCAACCTTTCGACCAAGTTTTGGATACGGGCTGACAGTCCTTATAGTGGCAGTTGCCACCGTGTTCGTA
The DNA here is from genome assembly GCA_018524415.1 of Podaxis rugospora. Classification (NCBI taxonomy): domain Eukaryota; kingdom Fungi; phylum Basidiomycota; class Agaricomycetes; order Agaricales; family Agaricaceae; genus Podaxis; species Podaxis rugospora. Next base: position 94,410 of record JAEUWL010000519.1, read on the forward strand.
TGTGAATATCTCTATATGCTTCCTGAGGAGGTATGCTTCAGCAGTCGGATATCCCTTGATCCATAATACCGTGGAGATTGATATCTAAAATGATAGATAAAATATATCTGGGCGACGAAATGGTCCAGCCTCAACTCCCTCTATTTACTTTGCCGTTATACCTTGCTAGTCTATCTCCTGCTTTTATTGTCCCGTGAGTCTGCTCAGATTTTGCTCACCGACCTGAGCCTGAACGTGACTCTCCTCGTTGAAAGCGACATGGACCAATAACAAGCATGTGAGTTGGTAATCTCCTAGTATCTCAGACCAATGCTCAATTGAGCTTTTTCCAGGATGACTTCTGCCTTACAGTGGTAGCTGCTTATGCATGTATGTGGTCGCATTCACACGGTGTTTCTCTATTCTTTACTCACTATGGTTTTATAGGGTTCGCTTCCATCGGAGTTGCTGCTGCATTGCGTATGTTTGGTCAACCTATTTCAGTGTAAAATTTGTGAGCTCATCTATCCCTCACAAGTTTGTTTCTGTCTTCGTGCATACGCACTATGGGGTGCAACAAAACGGGCGGCCATTCTCACAGGAACTATTGCTTCAGTACGCCTTTTCCGCATTTCTAAGTGCTCAGTCAAGCATATAACCTTACCCAACACAGACGGTAGTCGTGTTCAGCATCGTGGTGAATATTATGAACACTGTTCAAATTGCAAGTTTTGCTCGCTCAGATATGTTGAGCTCACCCGACCGCAGCTTATTAACTGGTAACCGATCTTTTGCACGACAGTGTCTGACCGCCTTGATTTACCCTCTTGCAGCGCTACTTCCACCATGTGCTTTGTTCGCTCAACCAACCTCCAAAATTGACGTACCTATGATAGGCAATATCATTATGCTAGTGGATGACCTCAGTGAGTTCCGTCGAGTTCATCGGTGGATCACTTTTTGTAACCTCCTTTTTGGAAACAAGTCCTCACAGTGTTGGTTTTGTTGGCAAAAATCTGGAGGTACCGCCAAGGCCCAAACGGCCTCATCAAGCATATCTATCGGGATGCACTCTTCTACTTTTCTCTTAACTCTCGTGGGTGGCTACTTATTCACTTGACTAAATACAATGATAGAACGCAAGTAAAGTGACTTCGGTTGTTACCCTGATTCTCCGTAAAACGCTTCCAGGACTCTTGGCTCAAATTGGACCAACGTGAGTCAACTCCCTCTCAGTGCTTACAATCTCAGAACCTCAAATATCTTTCCTCATAGTCTTTCAACGGTCGTTTACAGTGCCCTGTCGTGTCGAGTCCTTTTACGGCTTCGTGAACATGCCCATATCGGCTCGGACTCATTCGAAACATCAGTGTCACAACTTCGCTGGAATACCTCACATCGTACCAGTCGGAGGGCTGACCCCAGCGTGGTGGCATAGAGTGACATACAGAAGGGAGTGACATGCTGGGTCGATGACTACCCTGTGTCCAATTGATTTGGTGTCAAAGTTGAAGGTACATGCCTGCGTGGGAAATTGGGAATATCGGCATATTTAACGTACACTGGTATAAATTCCTCTCTTTTCTACCGTTATCGTGTAGTTGTCTCCACCATTCGTTGGTGTACTATGGAGGTCAACGACACACCGGGCTCCTATTCATCAGAGACATCCTCACGATTTATGGTTTCGTCGGAATGCAGTTACCAATATCCTGGAAACTTCAATTCATACCGCCTGTGCGCAGTAACTTAATTGAAGATGAAACGAGGTGATGAGAAGCCGATGTATATTTTACGTTATTCCAGTTCCGTAATGAAGGGGGGAAAGGCGGATATTAGTGAAGAAGGCTTTGTCTTCCGTGGTAGGTGGAGAACAGAACACGAATCACGGAAAAGTGGTCAGTGCCTCACGAACATCTTGAAGAGCCTCCTCAAAAACAACACCCCATCATGTGAAAACGAGTTAGGAACAAGCTTGATCGATATATATATAGACCACTGCCACTTACGTTGACAACGATCTTAGTAGCGTAACCTGACAACGCTCATCATGTGCCCACGCGCGAAGGGCTACATGTCGTCATTGCAGCTTACATCCTGAATGATCGGACGACGTTGTAAAAGTGGTTAACCGTTATCGAATGCACCGAGTGTGGGACGGAAATTTATTTAGGCCTGAATGCCACTTGTATCATCACCGCAGAGGGCAATACATTGCCGTGGCGTTGCTGTCAGACCAGACATTTATTTTAATGCCTTCCGTGTCGTGCGCAAACTATCGGTATTAGAGCGCATTGTCCGGCGCATCAGCCCACTGCTCATGAGAGGGGTGGAGTGACGCAGAACGCATTGGAGTGCAGGCGTCTAGATACATGGGTTGAGTGAGGGCAATAGTGTCGTTCCGCGTCTGGACTCCATGTCCCCTCCTTAAGGTAAGTGAGCCTCTTGACACTGCCCATGGTGCCTCATCTTGGTATGAAAATCGTAAACGCCAACCAATAAAGCCTTTCCGAAGAGCTATAAGAAGCACAAGGATCCAACTGGAAGATACTTTGGCTTTCACGGGTGAAACTGAGTAGCAATCTTTATCAAGAATCTCCGGTGGAATCTATGAGCGTCTGGGCGTCCGTTGGGACTAAGCTTTGCCCAGCAGCATAGAGAGATAGGCCAGTGGGAATTATTTCATAAGTAAATGGGACGAACCCTCTGCTCGCTTCGCGACCCGCTTGTCGTTATCTCCAATGGGTAACAATACAGTATGATCGATTTGCTTACACCTCAGCGCCTACAACTTTGGGGACATCGCCATTATCCAAAGCCCCCCATCTGACACCATCAACCTCTCAGATTGAGTGTTCGATGTCAAAATAGGAACGCCTGGAGGGGATTTCTGAAGTTCAATAGCACTACAATTACAAACACGGCAGCTGAAGACGCCAATTCGACCTAAGAGCAATCACTACTATTTTACAAAGCTCACTTTCTGAAAGCACATCTATTCCCTTTCATCGGTCTACTCCAGCATGGACCATAGCAGGCCCAGAAAAATAGAATTCTTCTTCCCAGACCTCCGGCGCTCAATCCGTGTGCTGTGGTACCGCGCCAAAATTCGATGACTCTTCAGGGAGGACGAAGGTAGAGAATCAGTGGGGTATATGAAATATCGCAATGCAGCCAGATCAAGGAACCGGGATCTTTGGTGCCGACATCTTTGGTGGGTCCTTGGATGTGTTATTGGAGCACGATGGAAGTTGTGCTAGCCAAGTTTGTAGAAACCGACGATCGGTTGCTCGTGAAAATGGCAACATCACGTCATTCTCACTAATCCTAATTGTGGAATAATTGCGGAATGTACCCTATCGGAGCGCCCGTTCTCAAGCCGCCCATCGCCACGTTTGGGTCCTGCTATTTGAGTTCCTAAATCTTATCGTCATGCGTATTCAATTCTACATTTCTTCCGTCCCCGCCAGTCCCATGATTGTACACTCATCTATTGTCTTATGTATAGTCGTAATCAAGTCGCCTCGTCTCGTGAATTTCGCTCGCGTCTCAGCCCATTCCTCCTCTGTCTTGCTCTCGCCTTCTCCCCCTGTGCTTGATATTGTACATCATCTGTTTCCCCTTCAACTTTCGCTTCATTCCTGATGCGCTATTGTCTATTACGATTATTGGCCAATTTTATCTTAGTCCCATTCCGTTTCATCTCCTCTATGCTCTCCCGCTTCATCGCCGTTCAGATTTGTAGCCCTACTTGTATTTAAAGAAAAATGTGTCATGTAGTAGTGGCTATCGAATATTACGCCACGTTTGCGTTCCAAGCTCCTGAGACCACCCGAAACCCCTCCAACGATTCATAACTAGCTCCCTTAAATTCTTGAAACTATCTCTTTTATCTTATTTTAACCCTCGAGGACGCTCGTACTCGGCGGCGAAGCTCTACGGTTGACGGACGGAACCGTGATCGCATTCTTCATCATTGCAAGGGACGTTTCCCCTCTCCAAGTTGATTCTAAAAGTCGGCATGATGAACGCTCCTCTATAACATGCTCAGTAAATCGAAGAAATTTAGGTCAACTCACGTGCGCGGAGACTCTCAGCGATACCAGGAACTTAGTCTAAAGGAGAAACATGGGCTCAAGGAAAGGGGGGAATCAAGTTCACATCTTTCTGGAAGGTCCAACGCCACTCGACCTCTGCAGACAGGACACATACCTTGCCGTTGAATGCACCCCCTAGCGAGAGGGGAGCCGGGTATCCTCAAGATTATGAGATGGGACAACACGGACATTGAAAAGGAAGGTCAGGGTAACTGAAAGATGCGCATCTTGAAAGTGACCTTTTGTGATGCGGTTTGGATGGAGGAAACTAATCGAAATTCAGTCCATTGACACTTTGACCCTCAGGCAGGCTGCATCGTCCTTTTTTTGGTTCCACTTTTTTCCCCCTTCTCCTAGAGCGTATGTGGACTGCCCGGCCTTCATTCGTTTGTGATGTATGCTCCATGGTCTATTAGTGACACAAAGTCGCTTGTGAAAACGCTACCAGGATGGACGACGGGTAAAGTCGATACCTTGCATAAACCGCCGCACGGGAAGCCATCTACCAGAAAAACTCGCGACAGTAATCTGAACAGATCGATACAATTGTATATATAGACGTACAAAGGAAGGTATCAAAGATACAGCAGCACTACGTGAGATACAGACAGGGTAAAGTTACAAATACCACGAGAGAGAATCATACACGCAAAAGAACAAGAGTGGCCATACTAATTAAACCCAATCGCCTCACTAAACAATCCCAACAACCCATGGTACGACGGAACACATTCCTTATCCTCCGGTGACCCTCTCAAAAACTCATCCCTCTTCCCATTCCCCTCATCAAAACAATCATCCCGGCTATAAACAACCGGTTTCCCCCACTCGGTCCACTGCCTCCCAGTGAGCACTTGGTTAAGTATCAACGCCCCAGACGATCGATAATCCCTCACAGCCCCCTCCTGCTCCATCGTACACGGCTTCCCTTGAAGCTGCGTGATGAATTCCCGAACGATTTCGTGCTGCTCCTCCTTCTGCCCGCCAAACACCTCCCAACTGAGCGCACGATGTAACCGGGTATTCTGCATGACAGAGAAGCGCTTTTCCTCAATCAGAGTATACGCCTGACGATCGCGGTCTTGGGGAGTTCGGAAGTTGGCTGGAGTACGAGCACTACCGTAGTTTCTGAACGTCGTGGGAAGTTTCTTGATACATCCAGAGGCATCGACGCAGGTTTCCATGCCGAATGAGTAACTACAACAGTCTAGCGTGATTTCCTCGCCCTTTATGGTTCGGAAGTAGAGCCAGTAGTGATTATTAGGATCGAGGATGGAGGTACGCGTGTTTGATTTGGGTTCATAATACGTCCAAGTTTGAACACGGTTCGTCTTTCCCTGAACGCGGCCTTTGCATATCCCAAAATCGCTGACGGGGCTGTGTCCGTACTCCAGGCGGTAACATGGACGAGGCTCCCAGCCATCCGTACGCTGACCAGATTCGTCGGCTGGAACGCGGGATGTGTGCGTAGAATAGATCTCGGAGAGAATAAGAAGTGAGACTGCGACAGTTATTTCGAGCGTGAAGCTCTCTCGAAGAACGTGGAGATACAGCTTCATCGATGTCGGTACGGACTTGCCTCTCCACCATGTCTCTAGGCTCTTTATGTCAGGAGCCTTTGAGATATCGAGTTGGTGTTTGTCGCCGAGCACGACGGTGTGGTGTAATGAGTTTTCGGATTGCGAAGCCTTTCGTGCGCCGGGTAGGGGAGACTTAAGAATCTTGTGGAGAAAAGCGGGATGGAGGTGTGCGGTTGGATCACGAGGACCCGGACGACGACCTAATTTCTCGAACATGGCTATGATGAAAGGATCGAGTTTTTCGGGAAGATTCTTTGCATGATCGGGTACTATATGTCGCATGAAGTCGAACATGTATGTGATGAAGGGATAAAAGATCTTGAGATTGATCTGTTGTGTTTTGGCTGAACATTGTTAGCCCCTGTGTCGGGGAATTCAGAGGAGCCGATTCACCGCACTGCAGTTTATGTTCCCTCCAATCGGACTTCTGACACTCTTTCGAACAGTAAATAGCCTGTAGCGGGTGTTATCAAGGTGGCTATCATATAGGAGTAGTGAAACATACGGAAGCGCAAGAACTACACAGTCGTAGAGCAGTCGTCTTGGAACAGATACCGCATTTGTCCAACTTTTGGAGGGGAACGGAGATGACTCTCCCAATGCCGGTTGGTCCTGGAAACAGGTCAAAGTCGACTTGGCCGGTGTACATTTTCTCTATGGCCTCGCGTAATTTCATGGGATCGGCACCGGGTAAGGCTTGACCACCACGCATCATACGTTGATAGGATTGCCGCCATTCATCGTCCTCCAGAGGGATCGTGCTAGGAAGTAGATCTGTATGCATGGTGGAGGTGGAGAACGAAGGCGGCTTCAAATCAAATCACACTATCATGTATAGAAGCATCTCTGATCACGTTCCCTAAAACATGAGTATTATCTCGAAAGCAGTAAGACCCACGGGCCTCGTGGGTCCATGCATTGTTTGTGCACATGGATGGGTCACGTGCTCGAATAGGGGTAATTAAAGCCTAGAAAAAACATTGGCTCTGGATCGCATATGGATTCAGAACTTGTGTGCTGATATCGCCATGATACTAGTGCTGTACTCGTATTAAATCAATAGATGTTTTTTGTTTCCTACTATTTCTTACCTCGAGCGCTTGAACACCATCATCCATTCATAGGTGAAGCACTGATCTAGCTCTAGTGGCGGCCGCTACATTTGTGTCCTCTAAAAATTCCTATGCAAAGAATCGTAGCTCGAACCCGTCGAACTGTATCACCACAACCTTAATTCGGTCAATATAATATTCCGGACGGGGTGTTACCTGTTCTACTAAACCGAATGTGCTCGTGTTGCTGTTCTTACCAAATTTAATGACGAACTTATAGGACTAAATCTGAGTTTTTCGCTACTAAAACAATCCGATACATGGACATATACAGGACACGGTTGTCCATAGGCCAAGTCGACTGCCTCTGTCTGCCTTTCGAACTTCGTGGACAAGGATGCCAAAGTTTACGTTGGGTTCGTCAACAAATTGGTAAAACAGGCGAGGTTATGATAACATCCCTGATAATCCAAAAGGTAAAACAAGCTATCATCGACGTCCTCACGATACCATGTAGACACTCTGCGACATCCTCCGACCGCCCCAGGGACCTCAAGACGCATCTACTTTGTCAGCCAACAAACAGACTGTTACAGTGAAGACTCTAAGTTGCTGAATATACGTCACAGAACATTGTTGGTTTGTCATGGCAGGTGACAGGACAAACCAACAGGAAGCAGCATGTTCAGGAGGCAGCATGTTGTGGGAATGCAACGTGAATCTGTGTAATATATTACATCATAGTAATTGAGCAAGGACGGAAGTTGCTGGCACCCAGCATCGCCAGGCTGACCTTGCTTCCGGTTTACCCGAGGCTTCTCCGAGGATGCATATGGCGGTTTCGACCCGGCGAAGGGTCTCGTCAGAGGGCTGTCACAAACCTGACCACTCGCCCTTACAGGTATCAATTAGGCTACTCCCTGCCAAGCCTATGGACCGAGGGGAGTGCAAAGGCCACCATGTACGGTTGGGTGGGGGAGGGGGGATAAGTGGCGGGGTGGGACGCTTCCAGACCTCATGAGTCGTGACCCAATCTCCCGCAGACTGAAAGCTTGGCTTTCGCCTTCGCTTTGGCTTTCGTCGATGCGACGAAGGCGGAAAGACGATTAACGAGGGTTTTATTTATTTGTTCCTCGTCTTTGTTAACGGCATTTTTTTAGTTTTATGTTTCCCACAGGGTGAGAAAGTGTTAGGTACTTTAGCAGAGAATTTAGTGATACGTATCCGACAGAACCCTCCTCTTGCTTCTACAGAGTCTGAGCTCGAAGACAGTGACAGTTCAACTGTGTAGTTCTGACCCTGTCATAATCTCCCATGATCAGTATACCCAAACGCAGATTAGCCATTCAGGAGTCATTTACCTTACTCCTTATTAAACCACCATGACTACCGTTGAGCGGCTCCATTACCTCTCACCTATGGCAACACTGAATTACTGGGACGACCCAGACCATCCCGTAAGGACCAAAGATCACAAAGACGATTATATCAGGCTCCTTGGCAAATACACCGATCCCGAGTACAAGCAACTCGCCGCATTCACATCGCAGACCTCCCATAAGGTTATCTCTGTCCCGCGACAGGTACTTGATCGCTTTGACATCTGTGGCTCCAAACGACAACTGAAAGTCTGCATTTCATGTGCGTCGGTGAGTTAGTCGAAACCCACTCCGCATGTGTGGCGTAGCTTTTACACTTCAGAGTATTTATTGCTCTCAAGAGTGTCAGGAGAAGCACTGGAAGAGTCATATTGCCTCTTGCTGTAAGTCCTCCTTTTACTCCGAATACTCCTCATGCAAACAAGCACAGCCCAGAGTCAAAAAACCAATCTACGGACATTCTACCCAATCCTCGCCTACCCAGTCGACTATTTCAGACGTGCTATCCCGCTGTGGAGACTGCACGTCGGCTGCTCACGGAACGACACCCGACGCGCGTCTCACACTAATGTCGTCGGTCCGAATCACTTCCGTCATTCCGACACATCTCTGATCCGTCAACTACATCCGAACGAACCATCTCCCTTCAAATATTCGGCATTATGGACGCCAATGCACTAGCCAACACTCCATAGTAATTCAACTTCTTCGCCTCCGTAGCTTACATTCAAAATTTTAGTCTTAACCTTTGATTGCTCGCATCTCTGAAACATTTCTATTGTAAAAATTTCGACACCACAGGTTTTCTCTCTCCGAAATTACCAATTAGCACCTTTACATTATAGATTCAGGACCTTTAGATTACCGAAGGATACCGGACCTTGTAGGATATATAAACCGTCGAGCCAGCAATAGCTCGACAGCAAGTAATTGGAGTCCCCTCTTTTCTTTCTTTCCTTCGAAGTTCTCTCACTGTCGCGAATCTTGTCTCCTCGCTCTTTTCGTCGTCTTCTCGTCGTTTCTCGCATCGTGCTCACCCGTCGTTCTCTCACCATTCCCGGCTTGCTCACTCTCTCTCTTCTGCTATCTCCCAAATATCTGAACTCTCGTACCTCACTTCGGTGTTCTCCACTGCCGCTTTGTTCACCACCTCTGTTTTCCTGGACCTCGGTTTCAGAGCCCCGTGACTGACGGACGCAGTCACCACCCCCTTATCGTTGAACCGCCGCCTCGTCTCTTCACCGCTATGCAATCCAAAATCCTCCAAGCACCCATTCATCCCCCGAAAAAGCTCCACACCCAAACGAAAGGCTTCACCGAGTCGTCATGCTAGGAGGAATAATCACCTAGAACAGCCCGGCGCGCTCGCAAACTGGTGAGCCCAGGAAACAGGGGCTATTGACGGGTGTAGATGATCAGATGAAACTCATGTTCCAAGTCCTTCGTGAGATCAACACTCTCGAAAATCACCATTGCCATCTGCATCGCTCCTCCTCACGGATCTCTACTCTGCCGAGGATCCCCTGGACGATGGGGGGCGGCCTGCAGGACCACCGTACTACCCCAATGAAAACGAAACCCCCTTGGATCCACACCGCGGTCCTACTTGATCCAACTAACCATGCAGTCCCTACGTGACCAAGTAGCTTCACCAGCAAGCAACACAAGGACTTGTTATGATGTCACCGGGCTTAACGTGTGGCGGCAAACTCGAAGATGCTCATCGACCCAACTAACGGTGATAGCCCAATTTACACATCCACCACTTTGAAACCACCCTTTTCCAGCTCGGCTTCAAACTTTGAAACAACCCATTTAGACTTGACCGCTCGAGCCACTAAGTCACTGTATAATTAATCTATCACTTTATCATATGTATCACACCTGACAGCATGCATCGCTGGGCTGGACTACACGCAATACGCTGCCCTGACACACCCACACTTATACCAATCTCATTCACTTGCCCTGCTTTTCCACTTCCACAATGGAACACCTCCCGGAGTTTCGCGCCTCGATTTAGTCACCAACAACGACTATTGGCTCAGACGCATGATTGAGATACAGTTGGGTTCAAAGGCGTCCATGCAATGGATATGGAGGTGAAGAAGACGAAGAATTACCCACCTACGACGAAGACTATCGCTGTCCCGCTTCAAAGTCTTGACCGATACACTATTTGCGGGACTACGGGTCTGTAACTCATGTGCTTCAGTAAAGCTACCCTTCACAATCGAGGTTATAATTGCTGATTGGCACGCGAACTATGTATCGCCAAGCGATATACTGTTCTCACATCTGCCAAAAAGCAGATTGACCGACTCACAAAGCATCCTGTAGTGCACAACTGAAACGCCTCCACGACCAAACCAGCCAAATCACACATCCATCAAAACATTCTACCTCTTCATCGGTTACCTCTCGAGACCGAACTAAATGGTGGGTAACAGGTCACCCGAGAGGAACTCATCTTCAAACTCAACCGCCCTCGCCCTCCTCCTCGCAGAGATCTATCCCACCCACCCACTTCAACAAACCATGCCAACAAACCGGTGCGAAACCGGCTCGAATACACCCCCAGCCCCCATTTCAGATTTCGGGATCTGTAGAGGGCGCTGGTATTGCGTGCATCCTGTCACGAGCGGGTGTATAAGGATTTATTTCAAAGACGATTTTGGGGGGTTGATTGTTCTAACTTCAGTTATGTGCTGCTGCGTTGATACGAGTGAGTGTTCGGATAACCTTCGCAGGAACTTGTGGTCTACTTGCGAAAAGCTGCTTGCGTATTTTAGGACGGCGCTGGATCAGGACGAGCATAGGCTCGTAAAAGAGAAGAGAAGAGGTTCTCCGTCATACATTTTCATCCAGGTGCTCGTTGAGATGCGCCGGAATAGTATGAGGATGAGAAAGAGATTTTCGGGAGTTTATGGAAGAGGTGTCGGGGAAGCCTTGGGAGGAGTTGTTTTGGTGGAGGGGGATGTTGAGGATAGTGTTGGAGTCGGGGGATTGGAAGAAGCTGATGAAGTGTAAGGGGTTTGATACGGTTGGGTTTGGATGGGTGTGTGGATGAGTTTACGATGTGGCTTGTTGATCTTGAATGAAGTTGGCCGTGTAGATTTGTTTTCGCTGTAGTGATTGTACTTTTAGACGTTTGATGTATCTTAGCGCGATGATCAAAGACATAAACTACGGGTAGTTATACATTCCGCTGATTCCGAAACCCAGGAACGAAATCATCTATCAAATCACGAGAACGTCCTTGTCATCTTCCATCCATACACAGTCGAACGAACAGCTTCATCACCCGAGTCTCCGGGGAACATAGGCTACCCACACATCATCAACCCACACACTCCCACAGAAAAAAGTCTAACAACTCACAGCAAAAATCTCTCTAACAATCCGATCAACCTCCCAACCTCTCCTCCTGGCCTTTTCAAAAAACTCCAAATCGCGATACGCCAAATGCGGTCGATGATGAGTATAAAACACAAGCACACAAGCATCCCGACCCCCCGAAATAACTCGTTCACAAGTATCAAGAAGAGCATCATGTTGCGAGTGGTTGAATATCAAATCGGAAAGAATGATAATATCGAAGCCTGTCCTCCCGTGTGGAAGAACGGAACGAAGAGGTTGGGTGTCTTGTCCCCATATGTATCCTCGTACAATAACGCGATCTTGGAGATGGAGTGGTATGTTTGTTGATACATTGTGCTGGATGTTGTTGATGAGAGGTGCGTCGGGGTAGTCTGTGATCACGACTTTGGATGCGCCTGTGAGTAAAGCGATGATACTCGGCAAGGCCCCTCCCGCTCCGAGTTCTAGTACTGTACGATTTTGGCAGAGCTTAGTAGAGTCCAGAAGTGAAGCAAAGGAACGAGAAGCGTTCCATCTATAAAGCGGTTTTTGAGTATTTATGTCGGGTGGAAGGGAAAGACTGACAGGTGATGAGCCCATAGTGGGTGACTTCCTACAAGCCTGATTTGAATGTCGTGTGGTTCTGATGAGGGCTTGGTTCGGGTGTAAATTGAATACGTGGGTTCTGGAGTTGGTGGACGTTCAGGCTCCTATGTAAAGGTATGTAAATTGAGTGCGAGGCGACAATGGGGGGCATACAGGGAATATGGTGTCGAGGTCGAAGGGAGTATCGTCAGAGGCCATGGGAGGAAAACTAAAAACAAGGGAATTCATTGATTGATGTAGATGTTCGGCCGGCTACGGCAGCAGCACGTGTGACAGAGAGAAAGTGATTCCATCAGCCTTTAATTACACAATCTATTTACAGACAGGCACGGTGGTGCAGCAAGAGTGTTGGTTGTCTGTGGAGAGGTCGAGGTAAAGCAGCTCCTTGTCGGTGGGGCAATTACGTCGATGCTCTGCGCAGGCAAAAGGGACCGAGATCCGGAAACCAAAGTCGATTGGGGAGGAAGTCGTTGAGCAGGTGGAGCGTGTCGTGTACATTTGATATTCTATCACTTGTTTTATTTTTGACATAAAAATCTCTCGCACTCGCTTTCCCCAGGCCTGCCTGTCTTTCACCCACTTTTCCTGTTCCTGCCCCGTCTCAACGACGACCAGGACGATATGACAAGTGGTGGATTACATACCAGAATGTGGATGGCCCTGCATCTGGGATCGGCAGCCCTAGCCCTGACCCTGTTCGCGCGCTTAGTGGATGCGCAAAACTTGACCGATGGACAACTTGCCGTCATCAGCCAACGACTGGCTGAAGGTGCTCAGAAAAGGTGAGCACTTACAAGACCCATCAATTTAAAAATTCCTCCTTTTTAATAATCCGCCAGCTGGGAACTAGGCACGCGCACACAAACAATCCTCGAACTCAACGCAACACTCTACTCCGTCTTTTCTTCCAACACCCTCCCACCCCCATCCACCCCACCTGCCAACCTCACATCCGTGCTAGAGCCTTTTTTCTCCATCCCAAGAAATGTCGTCATCAACCGATCTAACGCTAATAACCATGCTGTGGGCCCACAACCGTTGATCCCGGATGCGAGTGCTGCGGACCCGGCGTCTATTGGTATGAGCGTGTTGTTGGCAAACTGGACGGGTCAGGCGAATGGGAATGCGAGTTTGGACTTTGCGGGTGCTGCGAGGGATCAGTTGGATTTTTTGTTGAATGATGTGCCGCGTACTACGGACGGGGCGATATCGCATCGGGTATCTGAGGTGCAGTTGTGGTGCGTCGAGTCTCACCTGCCAAGTTTTTCGTGTTTGTTGATGGTGGTCAGGAGTGATTTTGTATACATGGTTCCACCTTTCTTGGCGTATTATGGCGTGTTGTCGGAGAACAAGACGTTGTTACTCGAGGCTTACAACCAAATCAAACTCTACCGCAATTACCTACGAGATCCTAAAGCTCAAAATCGGTGGAAACACATCTTATTAGGGCAGCCAGGGCAAGATAACCCAAACAACGACGAGGGGTATTGGACAACTGGTACGCTTCCCCCCACCCCAATCCTTTCATCAAACCCCAACCTAACCCAAAACTTCGTCTGAAGGGAATGGATGGGCAGCAGCTGGTATACTTCGTGTACTCGCCACCATCCGCAACTCGCAATACGCCAACTCGCTCAAGGGTCAACAGAAAGATTTAAGCAACTGGGTAAAAGAGATCCATGATGGGATGTACGCTCTCCTCGTACGTACCCTCCCCCCTCCTCCCTCCCTTCCTAACCCCTCGGCATCCTCAGGACCCATCCGTGAATCTATGGACAAACTACCCCAACGTCCCACCATCCTCCCAAGGAAACTTTTACGACGCCTCGGGATCAGCTCTACTAGCATCTACAGTATTCAGAGGAGCAGTGATGCTAAACCAATTCACACATATCCCATCCGCAGAAAAAATCCGAACAACATTATTCTCACCCACCAACTCCTCTTCCTCCTCCTCCTCCTCCTCTTCTTCTTCTTCTCCTCCCCCCAACACAACCGCACCAGCACCACAATCCCAATTCACAAATTACCCCCATTTCACAACCGACGGTTGGCTCAACCCAGTTGTCAATCCACATGCATTCGGACAACAAGGTGAAAAGTCACCGGAATCGGAAGCGTTTGTGTTGCAGTTGCATTCGGCTTGGAGGGATTGGGTTGAGGATGGTGCGAGGGGTGCGAATGGGGGGGTTAGTTTGAGGTTTGGGAGGAGGTGGTGGGAGGGTGGTGGTGGTGGTGGTGGGGGTGGGGGTTTCTTGGGGTGGTTGGTAAGTGGTGGTGGTGGTGGGTTGGTGTGGGTGTGGGTGTGGGTGGTGTGTGGATGGGTTGTTGGGAGTTTGGTGTTTTGAGTGTGTGCTTTGTGGACTTGGTACCTTGGACGATTTTTAGTGTAGCTTGGATAGTTTTTGTGAATTTGTCGTGATGGGAATGTTGGGACTAATTATAAGCGTGGCTCCACGGGATCTATCTATCTGTATTCCTTCTCACCTTTGTACCATACCAGGATGGCGAAACGACTGAAGGCGACTGTAAACTGTGATCTAGGAGAAGTCCGTCAAAATCCCCCTCTAACTCGACAACATGCTGATGCCCAGTCAAGGGATACAGTCTCTACCGCATCGTACGCCGCCCAACCCTCCAAAGAGACCAAAGCCACAAACTCAACTATGCACACAGGCAGACGATGAAGAACTTATGAAAACGATCCATCTCGCCAATATCGCATGTGGGTTTCACGCATCGTACGTCTCTCTTACACTCCCCTCCCAACCACTTCTTCAAAATACGAACTTTTGATAACAGCGACTTTGAAATAATGAACCAAACCGTCGCTTTCGCAAAAGCCAACAACGTCAAAGTTGGAGCACACCCCTCACTCCCAGATAAACAAGGTTTCGGAAGAAGAGAAATGAAAATCTCACCTGTACGTTCTAATTCCTTCCACCACCCCATCCACTCATCGGCCCACTCTGTCACTCTGTCGGGGTACCTCGTACCCAGGAAGAACTCTTCAACTGCTTCGTCTACCAAACAGGTGCTTTAGTAGGGTTTCTCAAGGTCCACGGGGTGCGGTTACACCATATCAAACCGCATGGAGCGGTGTATGGGCAGATGGCGAGGGATTTGGAGTTGGCTAGGGCTGGTGTGAGGGTTTGTAAAGTTTTTTCTGGGTCTGCGGATGGGGATGGGGAGAGGGAGGTAGCTTTTGTTGGGTTGGCAGGGACGATGCAGGAGGTTGCTGCGAGAGAGGAAGGGGTTCGGTTCGTCCCTGGTGAGTTGCTCAGAATCTTGGTTACGTTTGGTTTATGGTTTTGTAGAGTGGTTTGCGGATTTGGGGTATGATGAGAGTGGTCGATTGTTGATTACCAAGTAGGTTTGTTTAAGATCAGATTTTGTTGGTGAGGCTGAACGAGGGCGAACGTTTAGGATGCATGATCCGGTTTCGGCTGAAGTAGTCACTGAGCGGGTGCGTTTTCTTAAATTGCTTTCAGTACGGAAAAGTTGAATTTAGGGGTAGGTTAACCGGCTTTTGAAAGAGCGGTTGATTACGACCCAAGTTCCGGGTCATTATCTTCCGCTTGGTGATCAAGTGGACGAGGTGACCATTTGTGTGCACTCTGATACCCCCGTACGTCATAGTATGTTTACTACTTTTGATTTAGGAGCTAATGGGTATCATACCCATTAGGGCGCTGTTGGTATTGCGAGGCTCGTCAAGAAACTTGTGGACGAGCATAACCTCAACACCTGATTGACGTGTTGGAATATAATATATTGTCGAGAAATCCTCATGTGAACGAATTTGCTTTTGTAGGATGGAAGTAGCTGAATGAGTTCAAATCCGAACATGATCTTTCTCATGCTTCCCACAAGGCTTCTTTCAAGATTTCACACACCAATCCACGATCCCATTACTCCATCCCTACTCCAGCCCGCGTAGCATCCGTCCAATCCAATCTCAAGGGGCCTTTCGAGTGGAAGATGGTATTACCCAACAACACATTGGCAAAACACGCCCTCCTCATCGCCAATCGGGGCGAAATAGCAGTCAGAATCCTACAAACAGCAAAAAAGCTAGGCATACGCACTGTAAGCGTGTACACACCCGCAGACGCAACAGCCCCACACGTCACAATGTCAGACATCTCCATACCACTACCTCTACCAACCAATTCAACTTCTACAACCCAAGGCACAGCATACCTTACCCCAAATCCCATTCTCGAAATCTGCCAATCGCAAAAAGTCACACTCGTTCATCCGGGGTATGGTTTCCTTTCTGAGAATGCAGAGTTTGCACAGAGGGTGGTTGGAGTTGGGATGGTGTGGTTAGGCCCTAGTGTGGAGAGTATCAGGGCTATGGGGATGAAGCATGAGGCGCGGAAGATTGTTCAGTCCGTTGGGAAATCTGATGCGGGTGGTGGTGGTGGTGGTTTGAAAGTGAGGGTTGTGCCTGGATCGGAGGGGTTAGTGAGGGATGTGAGAGAGGTGAGGGAGGTTGTGGAGAGGATTGGGTTGCCTGTGATATTTAAAGCTAGTGCTGGGGGTGGTGGGCTTGGGATGGTTGTTTGTGAGAGGATGGAGGATCTTGGAGGGGCATTTGAGAATGCGAGTGCGAGGGCCAAGGTTGGTTCTCAGGGTTTTTATATATCTGTTTATGGACTGAGCGCTTTTGTAGAGTCTCTTTGGTCATGATGGTGTGTTTTTGGAGAGGTATTTTTCGCGTGCTAGGCATATCGAAATTCAGGTACGCAGTTTCTTTTGGGTGTTCGTTTGCAAATCAAGACCGGATGCATACTCAGGTATTTGGCGATGGGGAAGGAAACGTCGTACACATGGGAGAGAGGGAATGTAGTGCTCAAAGGAGACATCAAAAGGTTATCGAAGAATGCCCCAGCCCTTTCCTTGAAACCCACCCTGGTACATCGTCAGTTTTATTACTCCCAATCCACAAACCAACAGGAACACACAGGTCTCAGAGAAAAGATGTGCGAAGCAGCTGTTGCGGTATGTCGGTTGATTCAATACGAGTCCGCAGGTATGTCAAGCTACACCCTACTCGAACATTAATTCTCATATCCATTTAGGAACAGTCGAGTTCCTAGTCGATGACGAAACCGGTGCTTTCTACTTCCTCGAGATGAATACCCGAATCCAGGTCGAACACCCCATAACAGAAGTCACATACAACAATCTCGACATTGTCGAAATGATGATCAAACACGGTCTCGCCAAACACGAAGGCCTACGCTCCCCCGTTGACATGAATCAAACAACGTATGACAACCTTAGACGAGCTGCGAAAGATGCTGGAAAGGGATACGCACTGGAGGGACGAGTGTACGCAGAGAATCCTGCAGAGGGATTCTTACCTTCTCCTGGATTGTTACAACATGTAGAATTAGAGGAGAAGTTTGAATGGTTGAGGATTGATAGCTGGGTGAGCTGCTCATTATCCCGTTCAGTGTGAACTGGACATTAACAGAGGGTAGATTTCGACAGGCATGCAAGTTACACCTCATTTCGATCCCCTACTTTGCAAAGTCATCGTCCATGGAAACACCCGTGAAGAGACAATATCGCGGTTCTTGAAAGCTCTTGAAGAGTGTAAAATCTACGGCCCGCCAAACAACATGGAGTATTTGAAGGCTGTCGTAGCTAGCCCGGCACACAGAGCGGGAAAGGTTACCACGAGGTCTTTGGACAGCTTCAATTACCTTCCTTCGTAAGTTCATTTTTCAGGGTCTCTTGTATTGATACGAGTGACGAGACTACAGTGCCATGAAGGTGACTGCTTCGGGCTTGGAGATGTCAATTCAGGATCTTCCAGGGCGTACAATTGGCAAAGGGATACCTCGTAGCGGACCAATGGACCCCATAGCCTTCTCCATCGGGAACCTCTTGGTCGGAAATAAGAAAGAGACGGAAGGGATTGAAATTATAGTTGTCCCTGGAGTGCCTGCCTCCTTCCAATTCCTCTGTCCTGCCGTTATCGCTGTTACGGGTAGGAATGTGAGCATTGCTGTGGACGGTGTGGAAGCGAGGATGTGGTCTAGTGTGGTTATTCCAGCTGGAAAAACTCTCCAAATCAAAGCAAAGACGGAGGATGAAGGGAAGGGCGGATTGAGGACTTACCTTGCTGTTCGTGGTGGGTTTCCAAACGTTCCCAAGTACCTCGGCTCCAAATCGACTTCGATGGGTTTCGGTGGCTACCAGGTACGTGGTCTTCGTGAGGACTGCCACAGGATGTACTAACTCTTTGTTAAAAGGGCAGGTCACTCATGATAGGGGACTACCTCACCTTGGAACCCCTCGTATCTACCTCTATAGACAACACTCCTCTCACGCTACCTCAAGAAATGATACCGACGTACCCACGAAACTGGACCATATACGTTCTTCCAGGACCCCAAGATGACGAAGAGTTTTTGACAAAGGACGGGATTTCGGGATTCTATGCTACACATTGGCAAGTTAGTCCCTCGAGTAATCGGATGGGAATTAGACTCGAGTCTGCGTCTGCGGAGAAGATTCGGTGGGCCCGAGCGAGTGGAGGTCAAGGTGGTGCGCATCCGAGTAATATCCTTGATAATGCGTACGCGCTCGGCTCTGTCAACGTCAATGGAGATACACCCGTTCTTTTGACTAATGAGGGACCGGACATGGGAGGGTACGTGTGTTTGTGTACGGTGGCTACTGGAGAGTTGTTAGTGTTTTGTTCATTTCTTCATTTCACCGGAGATGGGGCTGAAATATTACAGGTGGAAACTTGGTCAGCTGAGTCCCGGGAGTAATGTACAGTTTCGACGTGTTTCGTATAGTACGGCCGTCGAGATTCGGAAACACAACGAGAAATTCTTGGCGAAAGTCGAGGAGATTGTTTCCGGGCAACAAGCGGGACCCACAATGGCGCTGTACAATGACACTCAAAGAGACCAAGAATACTCCCCCAAGTTGTACCAAAAGCCCAAACCGGAAAGCGAAAAAGACGCCTTTGTCTTGCGCCAGGTATGTTTCCCTCAATTCAATCGCATGGGAGTAACAAAACCCAACTCTCGTTCTAGGCGGGTGACTCAGCCATCCTAGCCGAGTTCGGACCTATGGAGCTGGATCTCTTCACTCGTGCCAAAATCCAAGCTTTCATGAATGGTATCAACGCGCAGAACATTCCTGGAATCAAGGACCTGTGCCCATGCATTCGTTCTTTGATGGTAACACTTGGGTTTTAACTCCCCCGCAAATTCTGAACTGATCATCCAATTGGATAGGTCCATTATGATAACGATTTGATCTCCCAATCTGACCTGGTCCAACGCGTCTTGGTGGTGGAGCAAGGAATCCCGATCGATCTCACGCACATGTCATTCCCAAGTCGTAGGATCGTACTTCCCATCGTTCTGGACGATCCCTGGAGCCGGGAGGCAACACAACGATATATGCGTTCTATAAGAGAAAAGGCGGTGTACCTCCCGAGCAATGTAGAGTACCTTGCGAAGAACAATGGTCTCAGCGGATCAGAGGAAGCCCTAGAAAAGCTAGTATCATCGGATTGGGTAAGGGGTTGTCGTTGAAAGGTTTACCGCGTCATTTGACTAAATAACACTTAAGATCGTACTTGGAGTAGGATTTTACTTGGCGTGCCCGTTCCTTGTTCCAGTGCGTCTGTGCTAATGTAACAGGGACATTCAACTCAATTGGACTCTAGGTTGATCCCCGGAGCAGGCTGGTGGGGCAAAAATTCAATCCATCACGTACCTTCACACCTCGGGTAAAAGTCGTTTATGCTTACACTTGCCACCTTTGACGGACTTAACGGGTTCATAGGGCGCGGTTGGCATCGCAGGTCCTGTTACAGCCATTTACCCAGTTGAATCACCTGGGGGATACCAACTTTTTGGCCGTTCGCTACCAACATGGCATACATGGGGCAAGGGTGAACATTTCTCGCCAGATGCGCCTTGGCTACTTGAACCTTTTGACCAGGTTAGATCAAAACCTGAGAATCTGAAGCCGACAGTGCTGACCGTAGCAAAGCTTCAGTTCGAGCCAGTGGATATTGCCACATACGAAAAAGTTTGTTTAATCCCAAATGAACACTCGCGTTTGGCTCATCCTTTATTCCAGGCTGAACAGCTTTTTGAACAGGGTCGATATGCATTCAAGGTGAGCGAGATCCATAATAGCTGTGATATCGTTTGAGATGTTCCCCCCAGATAGAGCCCACGGTCTTCTCCATGAGGGATTATGCGGCGTCGGTGGCTTCCATTGAGGAAGAAATAGCCAATTTCCGGCACCAACAACAAATAGCTAGTGAAGGACAAGCTGAAAGGTAATCCAAGAATTCGCCAATAACGAGTGTTGGAATTGACACAATTCTTCAGAGAACGAATACTACTGATGGAGTGGGAACAGGACAAGGCAAGCCGAGCGAAGCGTCCGCCGAGCAGCGCTGTGGAAGGTACCGAAATGTTACGTCCTACTAAAATGATTGATATTCTACTCACTCCACACATGTTACTTTTATGGCTATCAGATGGTGATGTGAATGCAACTACAATAAGGGCAACACTCTTTGCCTCCGTATGGAAAATTTTGTGCAAAGTAGACGACACGATAGTGTCATCCGAAGAGCCCCTGCTTGTCCTTGAAGCCATGAAATCCGAGATTCCAGTGCGGCCAGACCCTGAGCATGTTGGGAAAGTTATCAAGGGATTTGGACCGGGGATAGGAGAAGGTGCGCTCGTAAAGCCGGGAGACGTGTTGATTGTCTTGTAGTTTTGCCAACTTGGAATGTGATTTATCCGTAGTCCTTGATAACCACCTTCAATTGACACTGTAGTACGACTCGTTGGCGAGCCCATAGGATGTATTTGGCTTCACGGGTTGAAGGTTAAAGGGCAACGTAGCCAAACCATGGCTATTTTTAGACGTCCCATATCTGTTGCTTCGAATCAATTGCCGCTTTCGGCACTCCGAGGCATTGGTCCTTACCAGCCATCGAAACTGCCTCTCGCATGTTACGAAGGGTACGTTGCTGCGAAGTTACATCTCATGGTACTAAATTTATGCAGCAATTATTTTGCTGACATTTGGAGTTCCAAGGGGCTAATCTATTCAAATTGCCCCTGTTCCCAGATTCAGAGTGGAGTGAGACCCTCGTTAGCAGAGGTGCGCACAAAGCATCTCAAAGGTGCAAAAGATGACCACTGGTATACGACTATTCAACACTAAGTAACCCAAGTCTTGTATTGGCCTATCTGTAGTCCCAGCCAAAAATTCAGCACCAGCAGAGGCCCGCCCGACACAATCCCAACTTGTGGGTTTGTGCAAACAGCATGTCATGAATTGAATGGGTTTCGGCACTACTAAATTTAGCACTACTAGTCACAACGCGATCAAAACTTCAATGCTCCACCTTCACCATGAGACGTGAACCCGAACAGCGGCAAGCCTTCTCATGCTTACACTGCTGGGTAATCGACGGGCGTCGTTTTTTCGCAGACAACTACCCACACTTGAGAAACCACCAAAATGATTGGCAGCCGTAAAGCCTCTCCTGTGGCAAATTTCTGGCTGAAATACCTCGACATATGCTATAAAAGCTCAACAATATCGGAAGTAAGGATGCAAGGGATTCTCCTGCGAGATTACCAATGGTCCATCTCTCTCTTGGAACGCTCCTCGGTCTCCTGCCTTTGGCATTTGCTGCCACTCGCCATTTTGACTTCACGGTCAACAATGCTCGTGTCAGTCCTGACGGCTTTGAACGAGAGTAAGCCGAGTTACAGTCTACATGTTTCACGGATACCTGACGTTATACAAGTGCCGTATTGATCAATGGCCAATACCCTGGACCTCTTATTGCGATCAACAAGGGCGACGATGTTGAGATTCCAACTCACAACCAACTCACCGACCCTTTGATGAGACGCAGCACTTCCATTGTAAACACTTTTGCAACTCATTTCGGATGCCATACTAATCAATACGATAGCACTGGCATGGTTTCTTCCAACCTCGTACCTCTGACATGGACGGTCCTGCCTTTGTCAATCAATGTCCTATTCCTCCTAATACGACATTTACCTATCAGTTTGGCGTCCACAATCAAAGTGGAAAGTGAGTTCTTTTGTTAACGCGCGCATCAGCAAGGTTTATTGACAGCACCTCCGTAGCTTCTGGTACCACTCTCATTTGTCCACTCAATATTGTGACGGCCTTCGAGGCGCCTTTGTAGTATACAGTAGGTCCCTTCTATGCGACATGATCATTGCAATGCAATTACTGACCCCTAGCAAGATCCTGATGATCCTCTAAAGGATCTATATGATGTAGATGACGAGGGTACCATCATCACATTGTCTGATTGGTACCATGTCTTGGCTCCTGCTGGTACCAATGACTTCTTCTCCACCGGCATCGTCCCGTACGTGGAGCGTCCACCTACGACATTGCCGCAGTTCTGACGAATTATTTAAATAGCGTCCCCGACTCAGGGCTGATTAACGGCGTAGGAAGGTTTAACGGAGGTCCTGAAGGTAAAGCCAAGGTTATTGGCATACCGCCGCTTGCTGACAATTGCTTCAGTTCCGTTCGCCGTCGTCAATGTAGAGCAAGGCAAGAGGTACCGCCTGCGCATTTTCGCTCTCTCTTGTCGTCCTTTCTTCACCTTCTCTATCGACGGCCACAACATTACCTTCATAGAGGCTGACGGTATCGAACACGATCCCGTCGAGGTTCAGAACATCGACATCTATGCTGCTCAGCGTGTCTCTGCCATCCTGAATGCCAGTCAACCTGTCGATAACTACTGGATCCGTGCTCCTCCCACTGGTGGTAGCCCGGCTAATAATCCAAACTGTGGGTCGATATCTTTCAATCATTCGTGCACCGCTGAACCCTCACTCCAGTTAACCCGAACCTCACTCTCGCCATCTTGCGCTATAAGGGTGCACCGGATGCGGAGCCCACTACTGTCAACGTTCCTGGTCATAAATTGCTCGACCAGGAGATGCACGTAAGCTATGGAATATCTGCGCGGGTTTCGTGCTCTTATATGCTTTATAGCCCATCGCAGAGGAGGGTCCAGGTAAACTCGGAGATGGTCCTCCCGATGTTGCCATCACTCTTAACATCGCTCAGGTAAATTACCCTAGAAACGCACCTTTCAAATGCTCACATCCAAATCAGCCCAATCCTCCTTTCTTCGACATCAACGGCATTTCTTACATCTCGCCCTCTGTCCCTGTTCTCCTTCAAATCCTCAGTGGTGCCAAGCAACCTCAGGATCTCCTTCCGTCCGAGCAGGTCTTCGTCGTTCCTAGGAATGCTTTGATCCAGGTGACGATTCCCGGTACCGGGGCACATCCATTCCATTGTATGTCGTTCTTTATTATATTCGTGTGCGCCCTTCGCTGAATGACTTTCTCCAGTGCACGGCCACGCCTTCGATGTTGTCCTCCCTTCGAACGATGACACTTTCAACTTCGTCAAGTGAGTCTACATATAATGTCAAGATACCTTTTTTTTCTAACAGTCTCCAGCCCCCTTCGTCGTGACGTATACCCCATTAATGGAGGAAACACCACGTTCCGATTCCGTGAGCCCTCCTTCGCGTCAATGAAATATCATTTGACCGACGTTTTTGCTAGTCACTGATAACCCAGGAGCCTGGTTCTTGCATTGCCACATTGATTGGCATCTTGAAGCCGGTCTCGCAGTCGTCTTTGCCGAGGCTCCTGAGGACAACGTCAGCGGGCCGGCAAGCCAGATTACACCACAAGACTGGAAAGACTTGTGCCCGATGTATAACGACCTCGACCCCGAATTCCAGTGAAAGGCTAGTCATAGTCACTTTCCACTTGTGTCATACATCGTATGCACTGATGTCCTCTGCGTTAAGGGTAGATAAGAAATGTGTTGAATGATATAAGGTTTTCGAGTCCATAATGCAGGTCTTTGACTCGCTTTTAGGGTCTGTCCTGAGCCCTGAGTCGAAACCCATGCATAGATGAGTTGAGGCTTTTTCCTCTCATGCTTCCGTGCGAGATCTGTGGCAACAGACAGAACTTGGACTCGCTTTTTTAGATCCATGGGTATCGCATCCCGGGGACATGGGACCGCAACAAAAGGGGCAGGTAAGTCTCAGTAGCAGCGGATGCCTTTAGGGAATGATCCCAGAGGATCAAAAATCGCTGTCCTCGGATTGGAGTGCAAGCGCAAAAGGAGAGCTATTTATGTTGTGCCGCGAGTCACTTCTCCCACTGGTGGAAGCCGTGAGAATATTACAGATCTCGACCGCTGAGTGAAAATATGCGAGCTTGAATGAACATATGTAAGTTATGGCACCAGTATAAGACATGAACGGCGCCGCAACTGCTCGATCCTGAATGTTCGGTTCAATTTGCACTTAATTGATCGGGTGAGACGTATACCGAAGGGTAGCTTAATTATACATCACCAACCAACAGGATCTGAATTGTAGGTGTGGAAGAGGGGCTTATTCGTAGGTGCGTGGGTGTGGAAACGTGTGAGATTGATGCGTTCCTCACCGACTCGGGCCCTCAACCAGAAAGTGCATATACAAGCCACCCCATTGGGCATCGAGGCCTCAGTTGCAGGCACACAATGTAAGCACTGACCTGACTCAGAGCGCTGTGGTACTCTCAACCACACTTTGTGGGAGTGTCTACCGGTCATCCAGTAGCGAGACGCAGATTGTCCCCCTTCAGATCCGAGTAGTCCCAAGGAATCATGGTCGTCCGCTAAATGGACTCAGTCAAGGCAGTGATCGAGACACACTGTTTTTTTTTTATCTTGCGCATATTTTACAGCGAAACCCAACCAAGGGGGTTCGGCACAGGGATCCAGATCGAGGAGTCCGGCCCCACCACGGGGGGGTCTTCGGTATCCGTGAGCGGGGGGTCTATGAAGGAGCATACCAAAAGGGGAAGGCTGTTATTGGTAGGTGCTCTACTTGGCTCTGCTATCCACCAGCGTTTAATTCTTTCACTAGCCAACACTGCTGAGCCAAACGCTGCGGATGGCTGCCATGCATAACCTGTATTATCCAGGACTTTTGAGCACATAGGTGGGTAAGCTTCTGGGTATTTATGGCATAGATTCACAAGCCGACAGCCTGTTCATCACCCGATACAAAACCACCTCTATCCCTTGGTGTCAACACGACATGGGATTATGCCATGTGTGCTCACATTTGTGCGAAAATGCTTATGGACCTCGCCTCACTGGCTCACCGGTTACCCACAGACTCTCGAGTCGGCTGGTCCAAAGACACGAACACGCAAAAATAGCTCGAGCGCATTGTTATATAAGACCTTACATCCTTGCCTAAGCTTCAGGTCATTTTTGCGACTGTCGCAATGAGGCTCTCTTTAGCATTTACGCTTTTAGCGGCACTGGTTCCGAACGCCTTTGCGGCCATTCGCCACTTCGATTTCACCGTCAAGAACGCCAGGGTAGCTCCCGACGGCTTTGAAAGAGAGTGGGTCTTGCCTCACTCTTGCTCGAGTACGATAATATCTGATCAATCCATCATAGTGCGGTCCTGATCAATGGTCAATACCCGGGACCTACTATTAGCGTCCAGAAAGGAGACAGTGTTGTTATCCCCACCCACAACCAACTTATTTCCCCTCTGATGAGGCGAAGTACCTCTATTGTACGTTCAGGCCTCCCTGGACGCATGATTTATGTCTGAGAACATAGTAGCACTGGCACGGATTCTTCCAAGCTAGGACATCTGATATGGATGGCCCGGCTTTCGTCAACCAGTGCCCAATTCCCCCCAACACCACATTCACTTATAATTTCAGTACCGCTGGTCAAACTGGAAAGTACGTTATATTTGGGTGAAATCTGAGAATCTATTCTCACACAGTAATAGCTTCTGGTACCACTCTCACTTGTCCACGCAATACTGCGATGGTCTCCGTGGGGCCTTCGTTGTTTACGGTGCGCCTCATTCTTTTTGTTCTTTGAATTTCAGTGTAATTAGTCCTTTCGCAGACCCCAACGATCCCCTGAAGGATCTCTACGACGTTGACGATGAGGGTACCATCATTACCCTCTCCGATTGGTATCATGTTCTTGCCCCTGCTGGCACAAACAGCTTCTTCTCGACTGGCATTGTTCCGTGAGTTCAGAAAAAGCTACGATCTTCGAACTCAGGCTAAATCAACTGCAGTGTCCCCGACTCTGGTCTCATTAACGGCAAAGGTCGCTACAACGGTGGCCCTCTTGGTAGGCCTTGAACCATAGGGAAGAATCACAGCTGCTCACACACACCCCCAGTTCCCTTCGCTGTGGTCAACGTCCAGAGTGGCAAGCGCTACAGGCTCCGCATCTTTGCCACCGCCTGCCGTCCCTTCTTTACCTTCTCCATTGACAATCACAACTTGACCTTCATCGAGGCTGACGGTATCGAGCACGATCCTGTCACTGTTCAGAACATTGATATCTACACTGCTCAACGAGTCTCCGCCGTCTTAAACGCTAATCAGCCCGTTAACAACTATTGGATTCGTGCTCCTCCCACCGGTGGCAGCCCTGCTAATAACCCCAACTGTACGTCCGAATGTTTAATTCAAAGACAATATAGACTTAATGGCACATTCAGTCAATCCCAACCTCACCCTTGCTATCCTTCGTTACAAAGGCGCTCCTAACGTTGAGCCTACTACAGTTAACACTCCAGGTCCCAAGTTGCTTGACCAGCAGATGCACGTATGTCATTTTATGTATGACACCGGTTCACTTAACTCATGCAATATGCTTAGCCCATAGCATCGGAGGGGCCAGGCAAACTCGGTGACGGGCCTCCCGATGTCGGTGAGCTGATTGGTAGAGTACCTGTCTTTCGCGACTCTGACCTCTATTTCAGCTATCACCCTCAACATTGCTCAGCCCAACCCACCCTTCTTCGATATCAACGGCATTTCCTACCTCTCGCCCACTGTCCCTGTTCTCCTTCAAATCCTCAGTGGTGCCAAGAGACCCCAGGATCTCCTTCCGTCCGAGCAGGTCTTCATCGTTCCTAGGAATGCTTTGATCCAGGTGACGATTCCCGGTACCGGGGCACATCCATTCCATTGTATGTCGTTCTTTATTATATTCGTGTGCGCCCTTCGCTGAATGACTTTCTCCAGTGCACGGCCACGCCTTCGATGTTGTCCTCCCTTCGAACGATGACACTTTCAACTTCGTCAAGTGAGTCTACATATAATGTCAAGATACCTTTTTTTTCTAACAGTCTCCAGCCCCCTTCGTCGTGACGTATACCCCATTAATGGAGGAAACACCACGTTCCGATTCCGTGAGCCCTCCTTCGCGTCAATGAAATATCATTTGACCGACGTTTTTGCTAGTCACTGATAACCCAGGAGCCTGGTTCTTGCATTGCCACATTGACTGGCATCTTGAAGCCGGTCTCGCAGTCGTCTTTGCCGAAGCTCCTGAGGACAACGTCAGCGGGCCGGCAAGCCAGATTACACCACAAGATTGGAAGGATTTGTGCCCGATGTACGACGAGTTGGAACCAGAGTTCCAGTGATTGGCGACTCGGATTGTGCCTCAATATCCGAATGTGTAGAAATCTGGAATATAAATTCATTAAGCATGTGTTCTTGATCGGATTGTGGGAGCTAGTCTGTATTATTGATACTTTAGGAATTGCGATTGCCATTTGTGACTTGTGAATGCACACACTCTCCATCGATTTCCCACAAGCTATCGGGTGGAAATCATGGCCTATTAGGACAGCACACGACTCTGAAGTCGTCACTCGGGCTTTCATGATATCAAAGTTGCAGCAATACCCTCATATGTAGAAATCGTTCTTCTATTGCCTTTCGAAATCCGAACAGACCTCCAAATAGTGCTCAGATCTTTGTGCACTCGAGTTCCGTGCCATGGATTTGACGAATGCGCCCGAGATGTTTCCAACGGGCCATTTCCTCAGCGAGGCCAACAGTACACCAGTTATTCGAGTAAATGACAGCTGCAAGCTATTGCCCTATATTTCTGGACAAGTGAGGGTGTCCTGGCTTCGGACGAAGGGAGGACGATTCGTAAATTAGGCTGACGGCAGGGTAATTTACCGCTATCGCGCATTGTAGCTTTACGACGGTTGCTCATGATTGGGAAGTATAAAATAGGAGGCTAGGCCACTCGTTGCAATTGACAAGGGCGTCAAGATATAGTCAGGTCACTTTTAGCTGAATCAAGTGAAGTTTCAACGTTCAACGCTCAGCATTCAATATCGGTCGCACTTCCGAATTTCCGGGGTGAATATCCTTTCGGCGTTGATAATTAAACTGAATACTTCACGAATTCTGGGTTGGACCTTGAGGGGGGTCCGTTCTAGGTCACCACAAACAATATGAAGCTCATGCCATTGGACACATACAAATCAACTCGGTTCCTTGGCATCAGCCTCGGGCAAGTGAGCAGGTGGTCCTTGACATTGTCTGTGAAAAAGCGCGAAGATTTTTCGCAAGGGATAAACTTGGGGAACCAAACAAAGGCAAATGTACCTGGTGGATGGTTTCCCGTTTGATCGCAACATTCCCTGGCCCGCCATCAGCTCTATTTTCGAACTGATAGGTCTTGGTTATGCAGCTTGCGCAAATGGCTCTCCCAGTGCTTGTTATAAATCAACATGGGATATAGCTACGTACTTTCTCATTGATGAGAGAAACAGCAGCTCGTCCTCTTCGCTTGCTTACCCACACTATGCATCAACCTCTCGCACTCAGCCAAATCCCAATCGGGAATGCTAGAAGAGACAACATTTAAAAAGCCCTCATTCTGAGGAATAGATCCTAAGGTCGAAACTTGTGGTCTTCGACATGAAGCTTACTACGGTGTTTGCTCTCCTTGCCACCGGTGTGGTCCCTGCTCTCGCAGCTGTTCGTCACTTCGATTTTGTCGTCAACAACGCGAAAGTTTCTCCAGACGGCTTTGAACGAGAGTAAGTCACATCTTTGTTTCGTTCATCTCACTTGGGCTAAAGTTGTCGACTAGTGCTGTTCTGATTAATGGGCAATATCCCGGGCCAATCATCACGGCTCAGAAAGGAGACCGACTCCAGATTCCTACTCACAATCAGCTCACTGATCCCAAGATGAGACGCAGCACCTCTATCGTAAGCCGCTCTGAACAACCTTGCCAATTTCATGAAGTATTGACGCAGGTTTGATAAATAGCACTGGCACGGATTTTTCCAACCGAGGAGTTCTGACATGGATGGTCCTGCTTTCGTCAACCAGTGCCCGATTCCTCCGAACACTACTTTCGTCTATGACTTTTCGACCGCCAATCAGACTGGAAAGTCAGTGCTCAACTCCGCCTTATTTAACTTATCTGGTCCTCAACGGCGTTCACAGCTTCTGGTATCACTCTCACTTGTCAACTCAGTACTGTGATGGCCTTCGTGGCGCGATCGTTATCTACGGTACGATGTCAGACGCAATATGGTGTTTCTGATGCCAACCAAAGGATTTAGATCCCAACGACCCTTTGAAGCAACTTTACGATGTTGACGACGAGAGTACCATTATTACTTTGTCAGATTGGTACCACGTTATGGCCCCTGAAGGCACGAATGATTTTTTCCAGAGTGGTATCGTCCCGTAAGCTCGCGTTTCACTATCCGTATTTTGATAGACCCTGACCCATGTGTTGCAGAGTGCAAGACGCTGGTCTTATTAACGGCAAGGGTCGTTTTAACGGTGGTCCTCTTGGTACGTTCTGCGTACACCATCTCTGAAAAGCATCTCACAAACATCATGAAGTTCCTTTTGCTGTCGTGAACGTTGAAAAGGGGAAGCGCTACAGGCTCCGTATCTTCGCTATCTCCTGTCGTCCCTTCTTCACCTTTTCTATCGACAACCACAACATCACTTTCATTGAGGCTGACGGGATTGAGCATGACCCAGTTGAAGTCCAGAATATTGACATTTACGCTGCACAACGTGTTTCTGCTGTGCTCAATGCTAACCAGCCAGTCGGAAACTACTGGATTCGGGCTCCCCCTACTGGTGGCAGCCCAGCAAACAACCCCAACTGTAAGTCCCCTGTTCTAGCTGGCTGGACCGACCGATTGATGATTTCCTGATAGTCAATCCGAACCTTACTCTGGCGATCCTTCGCTATAAGGGAGCTCCTAATGCCGAACCCACCACGGTCAATGTGCCCGGTCACAAGCTACTCGATCAAGAGATGCACGTAAGTGATTTCCACACGGTCATGGGAACTACTGTCGACCAATATGTTGTATTGTATTACAGCCTATTGCTCAAGTGGGACCGGGCAAGCTCGGTGATGGCCCTCCTGATGTCCACATTACTTTGAACATTGCTCAAGTGAGAAATATATCCCGATCTCTAGTTTGATTGACAGTGCTCATCCTTCGTAGCCCAACCCGCCTTTCTTTGATATCAACGGAATTTCTTACATCTCACCCACTGTTCCCGTCCTCCTTCAAATTCTCAGTGGCGCTAAAAAGCCTCAGGACCTCCTTCCATCCGAACAGGTCTTCCTTGTTCCGAGGAACAACCTCATCGAAGTCAACATTCCCGGCACTGGTGCTCACCCATTCCACTGTATGTCTCAGACGTTGTGCTCCTTGGATACTTCTCATTTTTTATTACAAGTGCATGGCCATACATTCGATGTCGTTCTCCCTTCCAACGACGACGTTTTCAATTTCAAGAAGTGAGTTTCAGTCTATTTCGGGAAAAGAAACCTGAATCAAGCGCCCGCTTAGCCCGCTCCGTCGTGATGTTTATCCGATCAATGGAGGCAATACTACATTCCGCTTTTGTAAGTGCTCCCGCCCCATTTCATTCCATAACGAGTTGTTGATTATTGATTTAACCACAGTCACCGATAACCCAGGAGCCTGGTTCTTGCATTGCCACATCGATTGGCATTTGGAGGCTGGTCTTGCTATCGTCTTTGGTGAAGCTCCGGAGGACAATGTCAGCGGGCCACAGTCTCAAATCACCCCGCAAGACTGGAAGGACTTGTGCCCTATGTACAACGAGCTTGATCCCGAGTTCCAATAGATTCCTATAGTTATGTTCAGTTTGCCGTGTATATAAATCCGTTGTTAGGGTACGGCATTCCCCAAATGGAACGAGTCAGAGTTTGAAGTATATGTATGAGATATACAGAGTCACGATGACAAGAGACGCAAGGCTGTTGTCTGTCATACAGTTTGTTCCTAGCCAGACTAGGCTAGGATCAAAATGACCCCTTATGATTTGTGATTTTCGCTATCTGTGTGGCGTAGACGAGTGTGGGGCCGCTGACTAAGCAGGTACAGCATTATGCTCTCTGGACCAGTTCAGGTCGTCAGCAACTTCCATCATGAGCGCCATGGCAGACAGAAAAGTATGTGTTCTCAGTAGGATGTGTAGCATGACAATTACTGATATGTGTGGTAGATACCCAGCCCAAGCCCCAACAAGATGGCCATGTCAAGGGCCCTCGGAGCAGCGTTTTTGAATCACCAAGTCGAGCAACTCGAGAAGTCGGTTTCAACCAACAGCCCTTCGTCTGGAAACTGGAGGGACCGCAAACATGTACCAGGGAGTCAGTATAATACGCCCTCTCCACATGGAGCCAAGCGCACACCAATGGCCCCTGGGATCAAGATTGTTCATAGGAGGAAGGGGGGTGATCCACCGGCACCCGTAACCAAAGAGAAGCCGTTGATGAAGGAGGCTCAGAATAACGGGACCCCGGTGCATGATGTCGCACCAGTGAAGGTCCATGCGAACAAAGGGGACAAGGGAGAGAAGGATGTGGACATCATCGTCGTTGATGCCAGTGTGCTTGTCCATGCACTCTACCAGGTCAAGAAATGGTGTAGGGACGGTCGTAAGGAGATCATCATCGTTCCTCTCGAGGGTATGTTTCTTTTTTTCCTAAAATCTGAAGGGAACTATGCTGATTATTATGCTAGCCCTGAATACACTTGATTTGCTCAAGAAGGGTACTAGTCCCCTTGCTCAGCGCGCTCGTGCCGCTTCTCGCGTCCTCGAAGCTCAAGTTGGCACTAATCCCCGCATCCGGGTTCAGAGGGATGACGCTTTCGTTCTGTGGGACCAGATTCCTATGAAGGAGACCTTGAGCGACGACGAAGCCGCCGATTCCAAAGCTGCACCATCTCCCGAATGGGTCCGCCGCACCATTTGCTGTGCTCGTTGGGAAGTCGATAATGCAGACGTCACTATTCATTCCGACGGGAATGGCCGTCCGGCTGACGGAACTGTAGACAAAGGAAATGGAAACAAGAAGTACAAGGTCGTACTCGCCGTTCTCTCGGGCTCCCCCAATTTGTCTCCCCCGAACCACGTCCTGAAGCTTGCAGATTCGAATGAGACCTCGATGGCACCAGTTCCCCTCCCTGCCCCTTCCGTCCCCCACGGCAACAAATTCGAAGCAAGGTCATCCGGAGTCCTCGTTGCAAAATGGGCTGAAAAGGCCGGTATCGAAACTCTTCCGGTTGAACCAACACTTCCTGGACGCGGAGGCGGACCCGGTGGCGATGAAGACGAACGCCCAAAGCGTACCCATCATTCCCATCATGGGCCCAAGGGTAGGCGCAGTTCAAATACAGATCATCCCCACGCACCCAAGGCGTGTCTTGTCGAACGCCCCCCTGCCGTCATGGCCATGATGGAAATGGTATCTCAACCCAGTCGTGTTGTTCGCGTTCTTGCTCGCGGAGAGAAGCTAGAACCAGACCCATGAGTCATATGACTGGTGTTAGAATGGTGAGTTTTTCTCTCCGGTTTCCTCGCTTCGCCTGATGAGTGTCATTCTGACCGAATTCGGACAGACAATGACGCTATGTTCGTTCCACATGGTCGGCTGCGTTCACGCCAATCTGCCCCCGCCCTCGTTTCATGCTCGAGCATCCGTCAAGCGTTTGCGGGAGTGGGTCGGAATCTTCGTCTCCGTTCCCCAGTTATCCATCTCCAGCCTCCTTCCTCCCAATATGCGAAAACGAAATGAAGCGAAAAAAGGAGTTGCAGATATACAGCGCGCGCTTTTCACGATGTTCCGAAAGCTTCCGGTAAAACTGGCGTCGATTCCAAATTCCGCAGTAATAAACCTCATGGAGCAAATGAATGGATTTTCATTGGTTGATTGGAGGGTTTGCGAGAGAGGGAGGTGTTGGTATAACTCGGGTCTCGGCACCGTCTGGATATTGTTCTATCTTCCTCTTTCCTTGTCCCCGTGAATCGCCTTGCCATCACATTTATTGCCCTACCGACGTCTTGTTCTGAGTCTCTCTTCTATCTCTTTTGTACTCCTACACCTTTTCCCACCCCCACATGCCTTACGACCTACCCTATGGTAGGGAATCCTAGTTTCAATCGCTATGTCTCATGCTCTAACCAGAATATGCCCTACACAATATTATAACGTAAGGACATTATCTCTACATTTCTCAACAAAATGGTTATCAATTTCATAGTTATGTAGGTTCCGTGCGAACGATAGGTGTGCCTGGAGCAATCCAAACAAGGCGAGACGTTTCGACCCCTATGATCGAAGAACGTGCGTTATGTATGACCCGGGTCGTAGGTAGAGCTATTCTTGCCATGTAGTTGGTTTCCCTTGGGTGACATGAAGTTCTTTTCCCAAACATTTATTGTTTCAGGGAAAGTTGAGTTTGACATCGTAAATAAAATACCATTCCGTTCAAATAAGCGATTTTGCAACGACAAGCAGGCCTACGACATCCAAAACCAGACTCAAAAGCACGGGAAGACATTGTGGGTCATCATCGTCCATAGTTTTCATCAAGCCAAACATGTGCCCTTGTAGCGCCCTCCTCCAAGCGGATCCAACTCTCAACTTTCAATTTCCCATTCCCATGAATGGGAGAATGGAAAACGATGTTACGGACACCATATCCCCATGAAGGATCGCCGTACCCTCCGTAACTGCCTCCACAGTGAGTGATAGTGATGGGTTTGACATTGTAATGAATGTTCTCACCCCGAATGCTTGTCAAAACAGAAAATGACATCTTTAGTCGGTTCTCGTGCACACCACTCATTGCCGTGGTCGTGTCCCGAAATGACAGCTACGAGGTTTTTCAGGTCCTTGTTCACCGAGTCCCAAAATGGACCGTCTTTTGCTAGGGTGGTTGGGTCAGTAGTTGACTGAACGGAGCCAGACCCATTGAGAATGTCCGCTACGAATAGGTCAGACAAGGATCTTGTTTGATGGAGTAAAAGGGGTGTCGTTACCGTTCAGTCCTGGATTCTTTTCGGGGGTAATTGTGCTTTGGACAGGCTGAATATAGTGACTGTAAACGCGTAAGTGAGATTCAGGACATGAGGTATGGAAGGACGAGACGAACGGAGGTATGTGGACAAATGCCAAAGTAGATCGTTTCTGCCCTGGACCCCAGGCCGTCTCCATTGCTTTTGTCTCTGATTCTACCCATTGCGCGACGGACTCATCTACCCAGTCCGGGATGCGTTCTCCATTTTGATCGACGCCACCTTTGGGGATCCTTAGATCGCTTTAAGAGTCGAAGAAGTGAAGGAGCTTACCGCGGGAGTCAAAGAACCAAAGGACAAGGAAAGGTGTTTTATCTAGTGGAATCGCGTGAGGAATGACGGTTGCAAAAGATTTCAAATCGTACCTGAAGCTTTCTTGTAGATCTGGAGTGGAATGAGCAACAAAGGCTCAGTGGAATAGAGGTACTCACAGGGACCCAATAGTTTCCAGATCCACCTTGACCGCCAATCCCGGGAGGAGAGAAACGGGTGTAGCTAAGAGGCGCAACCTGCTGCTCACGAGTTACTTCGTCCGCATGAGTGATATTGACTTGATTGTCATGATTCTATAAGAAAGGAGCATCAACAACAAGTAGGAGGAGTGGGCGGAGGTAATAACTCACACCGTGGGAGGATGAGAACGGAACTCCAGCAGCGTTAAGAGGAGCAACAATCTCGTCGATTAGGGTAGTTGCGTTCTCCTTGAATGTATCTGAGGCGCGCGGCTCTTCGGTCAACGCACTCACATTTATTTAACAAAAATACCCACTCTCTCCTGTAATGAGATCTCCATTAATGACACTATTGTCCAAGTTAGTGATGATCACTTGCAACTCGGCGTATACGACATACACGTAGTCAGGGGTCTCATCCTTCAAGACGCGCTTCATAACTCTTGTGCTATTAGAGTCTTGTTCCGGGCCCCACCAATCCCATGGATTCTCTCCGAAATGCAAATCCGAGAAGACGGTGATCTTGAATGTACCATCATCACGAAAGACGACACGCGGCTTATCAGGGTATGGGTTAAGACCGTCGTTATTGGAGCTTGGCGCCGATTGAACTAAGGGTTCTCGTTAGTTCAAATTTCCAAAATACTTCCAGAACTGAATGAGGGGTTGTCGCACCAATCTGGAAAAGGGGAGAAGCCAGTGAGCCAGGAATGCTGGCCCACAACAGGAGAGTTTTTGCAAGTATCATCAAGGAGAAATGGCGTCTCTTGCACAGAGGCTGGGCGTCGGGAGAGGGAAGGGATTCAGGGAAAGCGAAGGCTTTGGTGCCATATGCAAAGGTTTACACAGTACTGGTGAGATATGTTCTGACGCACGTGCGGTCCTAGATCGAATTAGAGTGGGCGGCTTCGGGGCCTCGAAGGAGTCACACATGTATGACCAACGACCCGTTGACTGGATTAAATCCTACATATCGAAAACAAATACGTAACAAGCAAGGACAGGCTGTCTACAGAACATATCATCAATTCAGTTTGATCTTCTTCCGCCGACTACTCGCTGGCTCATGCGTTTCCTTTCTTTTCCGATTCTCCTTTGCGGTACGTGCAGATAGTGGTGCTTGAACATCTTGGAGTTGCAGGAAATCCTGAGGCGAGAGCTCTCGAGTGACCTTTTTGACGAGATTCATGTTCAGAGTGGCAATAGGATGGTGATCTTGATCTGGGTCTTTCTCAATGTAGCGCTTCAGTCTGGTTTGCGCTGGGAAGGATGCAACCACACGCAACAAACTGAATTTCCCTGCGTCCGTTCTTCTCCCAGGCAAATCGAGCAATGCTCTCGAGAGATCGGACCGCAAGTGTGGATGGGTGGTGGGTGAGAAGGGTTGGTCGTTCTGTACCAGTGATTACTAGTTTAGATTTGGACTGGTTGACTCGAAAAATACTCACCTTGTCCAAAAAATATTTTGAAGGCGTTACGCTCTTCATCGCCTGCAATAAGAGCCTTTTCGCGAGATTCCTTTGCTCCCCTCGAGACCATTTGGTCTGCAACGCAACCCAGATGAGGCTCCCGTCTGAAAGCCGGAGAACGAACATCACATCCGGACCCATCGACTGATGTGGGAAGCAGAACGGAGAGTGCATCCTATGCTCTAGCCATGATAGTGTCAATGCCGGAGATTTCGCATTGACCCCAAGTGTTACAGATGGTCCAGTAGAGTTAGAAAACGACGCGACGCCTGTTTCTATGTCACCCGAATCACAACAATGCAGCGAAACAGTCTCTGCCTGCATTTCCGCCCAAGCAGGTACCGTCCCATGAAAGGTGAACACCTCATCTAGACGACGCGTTTGCGAGAAGATGAGGTCCAGACAGAATGTAATATAGTTTTCGAAGCCATTGAACGTTGTGTTATGAATGCTAATTTCTCGTACGAGCATTTTGTAACTTGTTTGGTGATTGGCGTTCATCCAACGAATAGCAGCCAGGAGGACGAGAGGTTCGTCTATGGCGACGACCTGCGTTTCGGAATCGACAAAACGAGCAAAACCATATTCAACGTACATGGCTTCGTCTCCGCCGAGAGGGGGCGTGATAGACCTCATGAGATAATGTGTCGTGATTTGGTGTATGGTCGATAACATATCACTGTCTAAATATCGTGAGCACCTTCTGCCGATGTAACATCAGGAATGCCTACCCTTTTTCAATTTCGAGAAATCTAGTTTGTACTGAGAGAACATTGGTAGGGGTGTTTGTTCCTCTGCATCGACATACTCATAGGCGTCGGTCACAGAGAAATCAGTGAAATGCTGTATGTAGGCATTTAAAAGACGGTGTGGTTGCCGAAATCCGTTCCGAATGAGTTCCATCACATAACCGGCAGTGAAACGGTGTCTGACCAGGACATCAGCCCTTCGGACCTAGGAATCGAAATAAACACCACGCACCGACCATGGAGCCAGTACCAGATCCTACCCAACAAACGTTTCCCAGATTGTGATTTGAGCAATGACTTGGGTAGATACTTGGTCAAATAACGTCGCTGGACCTCGACAGTGTCAAAGGCTCCGGTATCCGAACACCACCGGTATCTCGAGTCCTTCATAATCGCAGAGGACATGGCTTGATCCACGACATCCTTCGATATCCCAGTCCCTGCAACCACCATGAACACGCCCTGACCCAAAGACTGCCCTTGCCATGCACGAACAATTTCCCTAAGGATAGGCCTGTGACACCCATTCCGATCAGAGCGAAACGCCGTCATGTGCTGCGTGGCAGCAAACTGGGCTTCATCAAGAACACAAAAAAACGGAGTTTGTTCGGAAGTTTCCCTTGAGTCACAGGTGCAGAGCTGGCGAACATGATTGAGAAGTTCCTCGGTTCGCGTATTGATGTAGTAATCTGAAGCTGAGGAAAGCATGCAGGAGAGGTTGTCGAAGATATCCCAGACTCTGGGATGAACAAGCCTTGGTTGGAGTTGGAGGAGCAACCAACGCTCTCGGTAGATATCGAGTGGGGAATGAGGGGTTCTACGACGTTCCATTGTTTCGGCGAAAAGGGAGAAGATGAGTAGCCGAGCGAGGAAGACTTGACGAAAAATCTTGTTGGCAATAGAACGATTGATTTTCAGCGCGGCGTCGTAATTAGTGGCGCCAGAGGGAGGCAGGTTGACATGAAATTTAGAGTCATTGGGAATATATGATTGGATACTTTTCTGCACGTCACTAGAGCCTACTAGACTCGAATCAACGATGGACGTAAAGTAAAAGCCCCAA
This sequence comes from Podaxis rugospora, assembly GCA_018524415.1. Classification (NCBI taxonomy): domain Eukaryota; kingdom Fungi; phylum Basidiomycota; class Agaricomycetes; order Agaricales; family Agaricaceae; genus Podaxis; species Podaxis rugospora. The sequence goes on from JAEUWL010000519.1 coordinate 132,524, forward strand.
TTGTCACAGAGACCTTCTAGAAGAAGACGCGTCTTTCCCGAGCCGGAGGTATTAACAAGAAACCTTCAGGATCGTCAAATAGGACCTGAGTCGCAGGACAAGAACGACTGACGTGTGGTTGTTGGGCATGAAAACGTTATTCAGTCGTCTCTTCAGGAGGGGATCATTTTTGAAACATCCCAACTCGTGTAACAAAAGGTTGGGCTTGCCCTTAAGAGTCGGTATCCGGAGATTTGCGAGGTGGCGACGAACATTGTGGTTCATGGATGCATCATCCTCTGCCCATACAGGCAACGAGACGCGGCCATCAACAGCCTGGACAATAGATTCCTCAATCTCTTGTAAAAATTTTTGCACTTTGTCGTCGACTATTGAGTCCTGAAATTGATGGACTGGAACTCCGCTGGAAAGTGCTGTATCATACAAATGCAATGCCGTCGTTAAATGAGAAGTAAGACGTGTAACGACACAACGTACACCAATTCCTTATCGTGTCATAGCTCTGCGTGGCATGCGCGTGTTTCAGTGCTTCGTGCAAATCTAGATCCTCGGAAAGCGCGTCCAGACACGCTGGTAGATCCCGGTATTGTGGTCGCGTGGGCCGCCAAATGGTCCAGAGAATGATTGACGCCTCTTCTCGAATATTCGCGTCGAATTTGGCACATGAAGCGCTTATCTGCGCGTCATTTGCCTCATATTCTAGCATTCAGGTGTTTCGTGGCGTGGCAGCAGTGGATTTGAGTCCAATTTTGGGGAAGAAGTTGGACAAGTAATTAGTTCCGCCCAATTCTGATTGAAACTCTCACGTACACAATTTGTGCAGACTGACCCTGATGTAGAGAGTAGCCGAAATGAGATTTATGAAGTCGTTTGTATGACCATTGAATATTCTGAAGTCGCCCGTATCCTAGTCCCATACGCCCAGTGTCAGGCTATCAAGGACGCGCCTTGGCTTGTTTAACTGAGGGCCTGTGGCCCTAGGACTGGACCGTATCGGTGTTTTCGGCCGATGGTGGAATTTCTAAAAATATATTCACAAACAAATAGAATCAACATTGAGACAGAGTGTTGAGCGCTATATTGACCACTGAGTACCGAACATTGGCGCTGACCTTATGGGAGCATATAGTAATCCACAGTATTGAAGGTATGCCGGAAAGGCGAGGGACGGTGTCAAGATAGAACAAGCGCGATCAACTTCAAACGTTGGGTCTGTCACCGAGGGGTAAGGGGAAATACAGGTAAGCCTAGGAAGGAGGTTATAGTGTGTGGGAGAACTGGTGATGCCAGAGTGTCGTAGAGAGTGCAGGTAATCGAATTGCTGCCAGGACAATCTTGTTACACAGACGTCGTAAGGGTGCCATGCTTGCAACCTCATGCGCACTAACGTATGCACCGAAATACATATAGGCACGTACGAGGTGGTCATGATCTCTGACATACACTTCCACCGTCCTCTATATCCTTGGAACATATAACCGCCTCCTCCGGTATAGATACCGGAGACCACTCTTTCCCTCTATGTGGTCGTGAGTCCCAGTTGTTGGCTCCTTGCGAGCATACGGGCTTTCAGATAGAGCAATCAGTGCGTACCGAGTTCGTCGATGGATGTGAGGAAAGAGAGATTGGGAAAATAAAAGAACTATCAAGGGAGTACAACGGGTGGGGTTTTATGCTATGAGGAGGCTTAGCCCCTTGGACTTGGAGTTCTTGTATCGCTTTGGCGGAGTCTTGTGTAGGTCCGGATGGTAGTGGGTCTGTTTTCGTGGAGGATCTTTTTTGGTGGTAGCAGTGGTGGGGGTTAGGGGTTAGAATGTCTATGGGCGCCCATGTGGCACGAGCCATTAGACGTCTACGAATCCGACTCCGTGGTTCCAAAGTCCAAACGAAAACGGAGAGACAAAAGCTAAATACCCGACTGTGAGATGCAAAGCTGAGATATCGACTACTAGCAGAGGCCGAAGGGCGAACTCGCAAACGGAAATTGAGGGCGGCATCATCTGAAGTGCCTGTGCACAAAACCCAAAGAAATTACACAAGTGTGTAAATGGGATGTCTTCTTCCTCTGATCAAGTACAAAGTTTCAAATAAGACAACCTAAACGGAACCACCACCCAAGCGTTTGAAACGCAAATTCGAAGTATTCAGAACATTTCAAAAAGAACTAGAATATCATAGGGGAGAACATAGGCAATAATCTGAGAAGCTGGTGCAGCTTTCTGCTCTGCTCTGCACCAAGGGCTCGGCGCTAAGCTGATCCTATGTCCCTGTTAGCCAGTGTCATAGTGATTGACTAATGTCGCATCAATGGGGACGCGGCTGATAATATCGCTGGGGTATAATGCGACGAGGGAACGGAGGGAACGAGCAAAACTATGCTAAGACTTATTAATGTTGCAGGCAACAGTGGGTCAAAAGAACTTTGAAGCTCCGGGCATTCACACGCCTGGGCGCCTTTATTACTTGTCATATAACCGCTCAACCTTCTCTTCTTCTTTTCCGTCCTCCCAGGCTCTAAGCTACTTATGCATAGCGCGTCTCGCAGAAACTTGCGGCAAACTTGGTTGAGCGACGAGCTGCTTCGCTCCCGAGTTAGTTCGATATTGGTAACGTAATCATGCCAATTTTCATCCCGTTATTCACGAACCTAGTGTATGTGTTCTGCGCTCACGGTGATATCCTGACTAGGTTCAGGTGTGGGGTATTCCAGTGACCCTCTCGGTCATCTCGACGCATGCATCGCTGCAATCGCGCAAGTGATTGAGGTTTGGAAGACGGAGACAACTCTGATTGGCTTCGTTCAAAGTACTGAGTTTGGACTGTTTTTCGCGCATGGACTCATGCCATTTCAGGGGTCGGACCCACATTTCGGCAGGGACAGCAGTCTTCCTCGGATCGTCGCAGATCACCAATGCAACATCGGTCTGGTGCCCCATCAGCTACGTCTTTCCGTGGTTGCTCTGATTACGTAGCAGTAATTGGTCCAAACATGCGCACCCAATGCTCGATTTGTCGGGAGGATCATCAGCCGACTCCTCGGGTAGGTGTGATTGGAAGCAACGGCTTCAGCGATCGACCATCTATTGTGCGTCCTTGTCATCGTGTCGCTCCTTTCATTGTACATCTGATCCTAAAACCACTAGAATACCCCCGCATTGTATATACCCTCGGCTATAGAACCTAGAATTTCGTCGCCCGCGATAGAAGAGAATCCGGGGCGCACTGAGTACTCCAAGCATTCATCTCCCTCCGTGAGTTGGCGGAAGTCCTCCACCATCAAATAACGACTCAACAATACCGCTAGGCCGTGACTACAGGAAGGGAGAACACAGGTGTCGATGGACTTGCGCCTCTGGATGAATTTGAAATGAAATGCCCCGATGCAAGTTTTGGTCTGTTTCTCCCTTTCACCTGATTGAAGAAATTCTAGGAGTCTCCAATGGAAACCTCATCATCCGTAGGTTTGAGCATCACGGCTCATAACTCAACCCTTCCCTCCGCCCCACCATCGAAACGATCGTCTGCCGCTCTACCAATCCCGCACTTGCCTGGCCGGACACTGCGACCGGAGCTTAATCCCACCTCAGAAACTTCAGTGTCACCCAGTCAGCGTAAAACCTTGGCTCCTCTATGGAGCTCAGAACCGCTGGGGCTGCCTACTAGGTTGCCATTAACCGTCATTCCTCCCAACGCCCACCAAGTAAGTCGTTTTCGGTGTTCGTCTTCAACCTTCTCATAAAACGATCAATGCAGAACATACGCACGTGTGCTATAAAAGGGTGTACAGGCTTAATAGTTCCTAGTTCAACCTGCTTGAGATGCGTAAAGTGTGTCAAGGCAGACTGGAGGGCTCGGAAGAAGAAAGGCTTGTTGTTACCAGGAGGATTCCAACTGTCGCCTGTTTCAATCTTGCGCACAAACGCATCCGAGAAAATCAAGGGGAAAAAGGTGTCGTGGGCAGACCAGCCAACCCAGGGGAGCCAACCATCCCCAAGCTCTTCAGATAAATGGGTGTCGAGGGTTAAACGCGTTCGTCTCAAACTGCCAGAACCACCACCAGCTCTCTCTCCAATGGACAATTCATCATCATCAAAGAACCTGTCAAAAGGTAGACGCATGCATCCGGAACTTTCAAACCAGGAGGAGGCACCTTCGCCGGCTCCCTTTGATAAACCCCGTGAAATGCCTAATGTCACTGATCGAAGCCGAGCAATCCCTTATGGGCCCTCCGCTAACTCCCTTCCTGGTGACAGTGGTGTCAGTGATCTCAGTGACCTCATGGATACATCTTTCGAGGACTCCGATCCTCAAAGTGATGGATCTGCGAGTGAATCCGACAGTGGTAAAGGAAGTAGCGGTTCCGAATCAGAGGTTAGCACTACTGCACCCCTTTTGATGTTTTCACTGATTCTTTCTCCACATTGCCATGAGTAGCAAGAGATGAGGCGCCCCAAATTGACCATTCGCATACCTGCCCGTACCCCATCCATTGTAACCATCACTCCCAAGACACCTCCACCCAATGCACCTCCACCTAATGCACCTCCACCCAATGCACCTCCACCCAATGCTCCTCCACCCAATGCACCTAAGGCGCATGTGGAAAAGATACCCTATGCCCAGTGTACTGAATCAGACTGCAGACGATGCCTTCCGCCGAATTGTCATGACAACCTCTGTATCTGGTGCCGTTGGAAACAAAACGGACGAGAAGAAGTTGGAGCGCAACATGAAGACCAACTGCGCATACCCCGTGCGTCCATCGATGAAAACCAAGAGTCCAGAACCGAGGCCGCAGCCACAATCCTTCCACCTAAATTACTCCAAGTCCCGGATTTCGTCAACCAAGAACTTTTATCTGGAGATGTAATCAAAGGCGCCCGGATATGTACACCCTGCCAACACATTATGCCCCCCCGCAGTGAATATCCCTTCGACGCCTGTTACTTTTGTCGTATCAAATCCCGGGAACCGGAGATGAAGCAATCACAGTGGCAGAGCAAAGACACTCAATCAGATATATCGGATGACGAAGAAATACTTAATGTCGCTCTGGTTGAAGAGAACATCATTCCTGTGCCGCATCCCGGCAGGTGCAGAAACCGTGATTGCGGCGTGATGATCCACAGCTCCTCAGAGTGTTGGCAATGCATGAATCGAAGAACATGGAACAAGAAGCGAGGGGCAACACGAGGTGATGCTCTAGTCCCCTTCTCGGAGAAAATGTCCGGAATGCCAATGAAGGGCGCTACCAAGACCCCCTCGTGTTGTGAATGGCATCCCAACCGTCCGGTAAACCACGTTTTCTGTTTTCTTTGTGCTACGGATAAGCTGATGCCCGGGTGTGGAGTTACCTCTGTTTACACCATATCCGGAATATCGGTGTCAGCATGAGTTGTTGGCTGATTTTCACATGAGAATTTCCGGATTCCTGGAGGTACAGAATACACGTTCATTGTATGAACCGCGTGGTGTCCCTGAAACGTCGGCTTTCGGATTCGATGGGCAGTTCTCAGTGGTGGTGCCGGATTTCGATTTGGCTGACCGAAGTGACGCCGCCGAGCTGGACACCTTGAGATTAAAGGAGGAGCTGGAGAGACTTGGGAGTCTGCATTTCAAGTAAGTGGATGTTCACAGCAAGTGGCGAAGAGCTGCGCAATTAAACCTTTCTTAGTCAAGATAAAGCTGTGACAATCAATGAAAATGGTAGCTTCACGCAGTTTCTGTGTGTTCACCAGGTATACAACCCGTTTGGCCCACCCTATCCAAATCAGAAACCCAAAGTGATGCAAGGAGAGCTCGAAATCGCTATACTCCCGGATCATTCGCACTCCTTCCTTCCTGGACGCAAAACGGTTATTCGGTTTCGGTTGATTGGGTGAATTTGTGGGCACCCCTCGTACTTTATGCACAGTTGTACGATACAGTTAATTGATTGGGGACCTTGCGAATCCGCGACCGCAGTAATATCCCTTAGTCCAGCTTCGATATTGGAGATGAACTCATTTGACCCTCAGACTCCGAATCCAAGTTCTTGTTACGAGTGTTTGGGATAAACTGTACTCAGCTCTCTCGTCACTTTATATCATTGACAAGGTTCCATACGCAATCCGAATTGGTCGGTACCTAAACATTGTATCACCCTCCCACAGCTCTTACATTGTTTGCCACTCGGGTACGACTGGATTATGACATATGATCAGAAACTTGCGGACAACGTAAGGCCAGATAGCCTAAAGGCTGGTTACACATGAGGATCGAGCACGACAATGTCGTCCTTCCTCATCCCAGGAGTCACTCTTCCGATAATGTCTATATTAGTCCCGATCAGCGCCTTTAATTGTCTCAATGGTGATAACCAAGTTCAAACCTGCACCAGGGGTGAGCGACACGCAAGCATTTACGTCTAAGTAATTTAAACGAGAGTACGCCTGATAGTCTCTTTTTTTGGATGCATTTTTGGACCTATAGTATTTGGGATAGTTCGGGACGTACATCGCCATTGCAACGTGTCACTTTCTATCTGAGATCTAGGTTAACGAATCTCGGAAGTCAATCCTTAGGTCTTTTGCGCACATGCTTCAGCAGCACCATAAATACTCTGGCTGATGCACCAATACTCCCTGTGTGTATCTTGCACTTGCACATTGAGTGCTCATCTTCTCGTCATGCCTGACGCCCTTCCTCGTGGTCCTCATACACCGAGCGTGAACCGTGTCCTAGGGCCTATCCTAGTTGGTACCATTCTAAATGCTTCGATCTATGGCATCTGTATGGTTCAGTTTTGGACATACCACACCTCGCGAATGGAGAAACGGAGGCTAATGAAGTATGGGGTCCCACTAATAATGTGCTCACTTGCACTGACAAGTCTCATCTTTGTAGCGTCCTCGTCAATTGGGTGTTTCTCCTTGACACCTTTCACACAATATCCCTCTGCTATATGCTCTGGGACTATACCGTCCGAAACTTCAACAGTTCCTCGTTTTTAACTAGCGTAGGCTGGCCATTCGCGGCGACACCAATTATTACTACCTTGTAGGTGACGGAGGTATATACCTGAGCGTTTATGTTATTCAACGCGAGGAAGAAGAACTTCACTTCCTATACAGACATACCTTTCTTGGAGGATTCGTGTCTTCTCTGGATCAATATGGGTGTTTGCATTTTTAGTGGCGCTGGCATTGATTCAGACAGCTCTCGGCTTTGTGTGTTCGGTAATGGCTTTCTTGACGGCGAGGTAAATCTCTGGCTTCCTTTGGAGTGCATAGCCGGCTGATGTCGCAAGAAAAGTATCTCGGAGTTCGGGAGGCTGATACCCTTTGTAGATGCATGGCAGGTCATGGTCGTTACGTGTGATGTTAGCATTACGTGAGTATATAAACCCGTTTCACTACACATCTAAAGCAAATATTCCAGTCTTCTCTTATGGTGGTTTCTTAACAAGAGTCGAACTGGTGGTGAAAGTAAGCACTGGATCCCCCTTTCAGCAGGTCTTTCCTAAGTACACGCAGAAAGCGACAGTGTCATTACCCGTATTATCAGGTCCTCGATTGAAATTGCGGCATTCGGAGCATTCTTCTGTGTAAGTTCTAGGTCGTTATCAGAAATGAGTAGTAAGGAGTTTCTGACAGACATCCGGTGAGACCAGGTTATGGATTTGGTGACATTTGTGCGCGCCCACATGTGTTACTTTTCTGCCATCGCCACACTGAGCCAATGGTAACAGACTGCACTTCCGAATTATAACTTCCACGTAATTTTTGCCTTTGTGAGTTTCCCTGGACGCCTTTCAAGGCCAATGTAATTCATCCGCTGATTGGGATAGCCCCTGGGACGCATTTATACGTGAGCCTATCATCCAATTCCAATAATCGATATTGCGTATTCACGTCTACTTAATAGAAACACCCTCCTAATGGCAAGATTCCCACCAGTTATATCTATGTTTTGCTCATCGTGATGGGGAATCAGACCCTGAACTCACGCCAATCCCTGCGAGAAGAATTAGAACGCCAGCAGATCCCGGATATCCTGGTTGAAGTGACTGTACGTTCTTGCTTTCATTCCTCCGGGATCAGCGCACGCTGATTGAATTCAAGCGCAACTCTCAGAGAGTTGTGCAAGTAGGGTCCCTGACGAGTGGTGGAACGGCACAGACGAACCTTTATGCTGCGGGTAGCCAGAGTCCATATGTATCCAACGATTTTAACGGTGGAATTACGTGCGTCAGTTACCTGGAAGCAAGATGATAGCGATGCCGCCTGCCACATGTATTATATGTGGGCGATATAATAAAGAAATTTACGAATTGGAGTAATACAAACGTCCTGTCACTCAAGAAGAACAACGGAATGTGCGTTCAGAGAAGCACTGTTGGAACTATTTCCAGGGCTACTAGTGGGTGTAGACGTAGCAGCAGAGGCGGAGCCTGTAGTGGTAAAGTTCGCGCCAAACGTCGCGCGAGCTCGAGCTTTATATGCCTCAAGCTAGCCACGCAATCGAGCAGAAATAAGCAATAAACGTGTGGATGCAGCTTGCATAGGTCATTTACTTACATCGTCACCAAAATAGCAGCATCGCACAACCCGATGTTGCCTGAGTGGCATCTCAGCGAAGAATCATTATCGAACCACTCGTGAAGATAGGTAAATAAATGCGATGAAACTTCAGCAACTGGTGTCCGTCTATACACAGTTGTTCCACATAAACGCCAACCCGAGTCCGTCGGTCACCATGAAACAGTAGCCCCGAGCTCTAACGCGATAGCTATCGCTGAAATCTCCAAACCAGTGCCATTTGAGTATCATACATCACGAGATTAACGAAGAAAACGTCAGCCCATGCATGAGTCCTTAGCCCTTGAGTTAGTAACACAATTTAAGGTGTCATCTATCGTCATGGTCCACTTCCTTCGTTGCCTTCTTCCATCCTTGTAGGAAGAAGACTGATACAGTTCCGGATCTGCCTCAGCGTCGCAAACCTGTCGTAACAGTGTCCGGCACAATCCTCTTTCCTGCATTTGGCTTCCCAACACGCTTGTGCCTCTGGGCAATCAGACAACCAGCCGCGCACAAGCCCGACTGTGTCCCCCAGTGGTCGTCGTTCGATCTCCAGCAATAACACCTGTTTGTAAACGCGCCAGGGTGCGTTATCAATCTCTGCAACTCCACATCGACCACAGTAATAAGGTTGACTGGAATTACAGAAGCGTGTTACGGCGTGAGCAAGAGCAATAAGGTTTGCGTCCGGAGACATCCAGCAAAGTATAAGCTTACCTATTCCCAGCAGTGAACCTCTCGGGACTATTCAACAACGCCTTAAACATTTCCTTTCTCTTCCGATGTAAATCAAGCAACGGCGAGATGTACTTTGACGATATGCTCGTGAGGATGTGCGAGTGTGCTGGATCATTCAGGTTGAGTGTTAATGTGTACAACGGCATAGCTCTCGCTTCTTGGTCCCAGCCAAAGTGCCGTGCGATGGCGTAAAGCCGCAATGGATCGGATAGCAGAAACGGAGGACAAATAGTGTCGAACGGATACTTGAGAGTGTGTCGGGAGCGTCCCATTTTTCTGCTACAGTAAGCACGGCTTCCGCTTGTTCAAACGACTCCCATGGTGGGATAGGTAGACCAAAGAGAAGCGAGAGGATGAGAGGGAGCACGGAGTCGGATTCGTAGACGTCTAATGGTTCGCGCAGCTCTTCCATGCGCGAACTTTCAGGTGTCTTGGAGGGAGGAGGTGGAAGGGTGAACATGGTAGTGAAGTGCTCGGATTTTTTGCAGAGGGTGCAGGAGTCGACGCCATATAATGTTTCTTCGAGGGAGCGCAATATAATATCCGCGTCATTCTTGGGGAACAAGGGGTGCCATCTCGTCTCTGCAGGTGAAGGGGGATACTGAGGCTTGCTCTGGGAGTTTGTTGCATGCTGAGAGTCGGTCATTGATTATCGGCCAGGGAGGAAGCGGTCTAACCATCCTCTAGGCAGTTCGTTTTTAAGGAAGACAGCTTCAACTGACGCGTGTAGGGAAATGATTCGTCTTTCGCAATTCTAAACCTGGCGAAGGTTGGAAAGATCTCCGTGGGACATAGATACGGACTAGTCCAATACAGCTCTTGATGGTTGGGAGGAGATCCAACGGATTTGCTTCAAAATGGTGAGCTTGTAAGAGGCTTGTTCCGAGAGGAGGTTCTGGTTTAATTGACTGTGATCAAACGATTACACTCAATAGTGATTCGCAAAGCATCGTGTGTCCGTATCTTTGGATGGAGAGTGTGAGCCGTTAGATGAGAGAACACTTGTGACCCTGTTCGGTACTAATACCAATGGAACGGAATACGAGAGGAAGATGACGAGCACCTGATGGATTAGCAGAAGCAGAACAGTCGAATGGAAATCTTGGAGCTTGAAGCTTAACAACAACAGCAGTTTCGGAGGGAGTTTTATGGTTCCAACCCTCGTTTTAATTACCAAGATAGTATGATTAAAGACAAACTTGTTAAAATAGCCTGCTGAAGCTGAGAAACAGATTAGCTTAGCTATAAAGTGTGAATATCATAAACTAGTGGTGCTTCCGAGACCCGATATTATGATGGCAGTAGTCAAGATCACTCCGGGATTAGACTGGACCATTCAGACCAAGAGTTACGCCAGAAAAGGTTATCATCTAAGGAGCACCCAAAAAGAGGGTGGATTTGATATACCCAGTACAACAAGTCGACTGTCCAGTCCGCCTCAACCCACTTCCTGGTTTCTAGAGTATCACCCAATCCGTCTCCGCCTTCTGTAAATCAATCCATCCCAACTCCTTTCTGATGATCTCGACTCGATGCGTTGTCGCAGCAACTCCCATCAACTGCTCGTACCAATTGCTCGCATCTCCAAATAACCTTTCCACAGTATCGACCTCAAGCCCCAATTTCCTTGACACCCCTTCCTGGGTCCTTCTGTCCATTTCCGGCCAGACGATGTCCAGCTTTTTGACTGTGTTTCAGCAAGTCGTTGAAGTGTGTTGTTGAGATTATAGATTGGGTGACATGGACGAGTGTAGGAAATAGGATGATGAGCTTGGGTATAAATCGAGTTGGAATGGAATTGTGATAACCGATGCGCGAGCTGGTCAACGAAGGAAGATGGAGTGGAATGTTTCGCCCGACCTGATATGGTGCATAGATGAATGACGAAAGGTAGACTATTGGGGAGGAGATTTATGTTGACGAAACCAATGCAGTGGAGGTGTAAGTTTTTCAACGTGTCTGCAGCTAGTATCAAGATTTGTTGCACGCATCGACCGAGTATATCAGCTCGGCATAAGGGTATTATTGTCAGAAGAGAGGTCGCGGGCAATGCCAGCACTTCTGGGCCGACTTTCGGAGTCTCCTGTTCAAGCCTGAGATTTGGACATCCAATGAACGGGTGTACAACTCGACGAGAATTGTGAGGGGTGGATATCAAGCCTTATAGAAGCCGAATATCCTTTGGATGCGATATGGTTTGGAAATGTCCCTGGAGACAACAGAGAGTGTTCGGGCAGTGAAGCTTGTGTCTGCGCAAGCAAGACAGATGGGTAACGATGTTCGATTCGAGTACGGAGAATCGAACCCCGAGCTACCGCGTGAAAGGCGGTAATGTTAGCCATTACACCATACTTGAGTTACTTGGATGCAATTCAGAGAAAATTCCGTTCATGCACTTCATGTCCTTGTCTGTGTTCGGCCTTACCTTCTCCACCGATAAGTCATTGCAAGTTATTCGGGTCTGCCAAGAATACATAGCTTATAGCAATGACATACGTCAGAACTCGAGTGATCAAACACTGATGGGAGCCATGTTTGACGGTGTTTGTCTACAATCCCCGATAAGCTCGCCGCAAAAGGAAAGGGCTATTCATTCCGGTTTCCATCATCCGCTCCGACTTTACAACATATTGGCTCAAAGCACTTGCAGCAAATCGTATTTGAAACAATCGCAAACGCGTCTAAAGTTGTATAGACCTGAGTGATCTCGTTACAGGCGGCGGGAAACCTGGATGCAAGGGCCGCTTATCGCTTCCACTCAGGTCAGCAATCCATTGGCATGAATCAGAAGGCGTCCTCCCCGTCACGCGGCTCGGATCTCACCCGCCCCAGTTAAATGCCCCTACGTCCAGCGCCTATTAAATCGTCTTCTTAGTTCCCAACTCCCAACATCACTGGCTCGACTCCAACATGAAACCTACTAAGAGAGCATTGCAGAAGTTGACTCTCGGCATGCGTCGCGAGGACCCCAAGCGGATCTGGGAACGACGCGCACCGCTTACACCCGACACCGTCAACGAGCTCATTAGAGAAGATGGGGTTGAGGTTCTCATTGAGCCTTGTGAACGACGTGTATTCCCGACCAGGGAATATGAGAAGGTCGGCACACGACCATTGCTATTATCTCCGCTATTGTCGTTGACCACGATTATATGCAGGCTGGTGCGAAGATAAGCACTTCGCTAGACCAAGCACATATCATGCTGGGCATCAAGGAGACACCCATGGACGCATTGGTGCGACAACGTGCTCCTGTCCGTTTGTCCACTGCCAATCGGGACATCCCCCGCACCCATGTCATGTTCTCACATACGGTCAAAGGGCAACCATACAATACTGGCCTGTTGTCCCAGTTCGTTGCACCAACCGAGGGGCCTTTTGAGTCAACCACTAAATTTGAGAAAACATTGGAATTATGGCCAAGATTAATCGACTACGAATTGTTAACCAATGACGAAGGCAAAAGGACGGTCGGATTTGGATGGTTTGCGGGGGGTCCGTTGATTCCCTTACCCCATATACTCAGGGGTCATTCACTGACAGGTGTCAACTTCAGTTGCTGGCGTTCTCGAGTCTCTTTCGGCTATGGCTCACGCTCACCTTGAACTCGGGATCGCGTCGCCCTTCCTGGTAAGTATATTCATTACTTGCCTTCCTACTTATCGTTACGAGGCGCCTTCCACTTAGGAAGAAGGGTGAAGTTGATTGCATAGTGGATCCCCTTATGTCTAGACCCTAACCCCAGTTTAAGCTTATCCTAAACCCTAAAGCGCCTGACGGCTGACCTTGTTTCTCCGACAGTACACGCCACGACCACACACGCTTCCTTCACTCGAACGTCTGCGGGCAGCTCTGCGCGAAGTTGGTTTATGGATTTCAACACAAGGCACTCCAGATGCTCTTGGTCCCGTGGTGATTTGTGTCACTGGGTGCGTAACCCTTGACTGGTCATATAGGGTTTGTCGTGACAAGAAGCCTATTACTAGGACGGGTAATGTGGCTCGTGGAAGTCTTTCCATGCTCGATGAATTACCGCTGAAGAAGATTAACGCGCGTGAACTTGACCAACTTGTTCGTTCAGGAGGTCCGTTGTCCCCCCTTTCAAACTCCGCAATCCACTAAAACACTCTTACGCTAGCCTACGACAACACAAAGGCAAGCACCTTTGAGGCAGAATCTCCAACCTCTGCTAACTAGTGGTGATTAGATATATCTGGTGCACGCAAAGCCAGAGGACTACTTTGTCAGGAAAGACGGGAGTGCATTCAACCGCGAGGACTATTACGCGAATCCTGCTGAGTGGGAGAGCGTCTTCGGAGACCGCGTGAGTATTGTTCGATCTTGTGATGAAACTGTTCGTAGTTTCAACAATGCGTAGATCATGCCTTACGTGACACTCCTCATCAATGGCGCCGGCTGGTCAACAGGCTTCCCTCGCTTACTGACAACCCAACAACTCAGCAGTGCAATTACCAAAGCCCAATCTCTGAACCTCCCTGGCGCAGTTGCGAGAGGTAAATGTATCGGCGATATTAGTTGTGATATTGGAGTGAGTCACAATCTACTACTTCTCTTCACCCTTTGACCCGATGCTCCAAAAAGGGCGGCCTCGAATTCCTCGACCGCGCAACAACCCTCTCCGAACCAACCTACAAATTTGCAGTTTCCGATACCAGCGGTCATATCACTATGATGTCTGTCGACATCCTCCCTACCGCACTTCCGTTAGACGCGTCGAAACACTTCTCGAAGGAGTTTTACCCGTATCTCCGTGCCCTCATCCAGAACGTGAACGGCACAAGCAATGAATGGAAGGGTGGTGAGGACAAAGCTGGCAAGTTCATGGCGGCGCTCGAGGGGGCGACAATCGCGTCTGGCGCAAAGCTGAGGAAGAAGCATCAGTGGTTGCAGCCAGCTGTGAACAAATGGCATAGAGAGCAAGCGGGCGTAAAGAGGCTGCACACCAGTGCTTCAGTTCGGGCAGCTGTTACAAATGGGACGTCGACCGCCTGGGGCGGAAGGAAGAAGAGGGTATTGATGTTCGGGAGTGGGATGGTTGCTGGGCCTGCGGTTCAGGAAATCGCGAAACGGGCTGATGTAGATCTTGTCATTGGTGGGTCTTCCGTCGTTCGTTGATAGGAAATGTTGGGTTTATTCATTAATTGACCGAAAGCTACCAACATGCTTGGAGAGGCCCAGCAACTCGCTATCCGCCATGGACAAGCGCATAACAACATCAAGTATCGCATTGTCGATGTTGGGAGGAAGGAGACATATGAGCATCTGGTGAAGGATTCTGATGTGGTTATCAGGTAAGGTTTTCGTTTCACTTTTCTGTAACGATTTGATGGTTGACCTTTTGGTAGTCTGTTACCTGCCGCATTCCATGTTGACATCGCACAAACGTGTATCACGAATAGCAAGCACCTTGTTACAGCATCGTATATCTCCGAGGGCATGCGTAGCCTCCATGGCCGGTATGCATTTTGTTTGTCCGGTCCGGTTCCTCGAATTCATTGTATATAGCGCTCTTCAGGCTAACGTTCTCCTGCTCAACGAGATCGGACTTGACCCCGGCATCGATCATTGCTCCGCCATCTCTCTTGTAAACAACCTCAAAGCGCAAGGCAAGGAAGTTGTCTCTTTCACTTCTTTCTGCGGTGGTCTCCCTGCTCCAGACTCAATTTACGACGGGTCAACCGGCAACGCTGTACCGCTCAAGTACAAATTCAGCTGGAGTCCTGTCGGTGTATTGAGGGCTGCGAACCAGGGTGTGAGGTACTTGTTGAACGGAAGGGTGAGTGTTGCTTGCGATCGCTGAGTGGTCGAGATGCTGATTTGATGATTTTTGTTTCAGGTTGTTCGACTCCTTGGAGAAGACTTGCTCCGTTCTGGGTTCCCCCGTCTCCCAATCCCACTCATGCAGGGTGTTGAGCTTGAAGGGATTGCGAATAGGGATAGTTTGCCTTATCGTGAGACCTACGGATTGCAGGGTGCCAATTCACTGAGGACCTTGGTGCGCGGTACTCTCCGGTATGCTTTCCATTCCGCTTCTAGGCCAAAGACAAATCCGCTCAAAGTACCGTTGATAGCTACCCAGGGTTTTGCACTCTCATGCAAGCCTTTAAAGACCTTGGGCTTCTCGAAGACTCGGAGAAAATTTCCATCACTTCCTGGGGCGCTCTTCTGCCGAAAGCGCTCTCGATCAAACTCAAGTCTTCATGTGGTTTTGACGTGGATATGAACAACAGGAGTTTGGAAGCTACTATGCGTGATGCGATTCCTTGGAACCAGACGCTCGATCATGCTGGAAAGACTGCTTTTGGTGAAACGCTCAAGGCACTAGAGTGGTTAGGCTTGTGGTCTGCTAAGGGATCTACGAAGGACTTGATGTCTGGCGTTCCTGTTCCAACTGCTGCACATACACCACTGGAGCTCTTTGCGATGCTTTTGGCACACAAGTTGCGCTATGGACCTGGGGAGAGGGATATGGTAGTCCTCTCACATGAGGTTATTGTTCGTGATCCGAAGAATCGCAACGTTACCCAACAACAGGAAGAGGTCCACAGATCTAGTCTGGTTGTATACGGAGACGACTCGGCTTCGGCAATGGCTAGGACTGTTGGCTTGCCGGTGGCATATGCGGCGTTGGACGTGTTGGATGGTAAGGTTGGTATTCGGGGTGTCAGTGGACCTGGTGAGAGGGAGGTGTATGAAGGTGTACTTGGTCGGTTGGAGGAATGTGGGTTGGGAATGGTTGGGAGTGTTGAGGTTGTTAAGGCTGCGCCTGGTGCGCCTGGTGCTGGGACTGTTGAGGATAGTCTGCGTGGGAGCTCTATTTGAGCAGGATACCCTTGGTCTGGACCGAGTCGTCTTTCTCATATATCCGATGAATTGGATGCATTGTATGATAGCCCATTTAATGCAAGATTAGAGCATGTTTGGAAAATGTTTTCAGTGAGATTTTGCGTGTGGAGTGATTTAGTTTTCAAATCAGTTTTCGCTGAAACCCACTGAAAGTGCTCTATTTGACTTTTTTTTTTATGCTGTGTATAGGTTTGTGTATCCGCCGCTGCACAAGTTGTATTAGTGACTACGAGCAGCAACACTATGGCGATCATGCTGGAAAGACTGTTTTTGTTGAAACGCTCAAGGCACTGGAGTGGTCTGCTAATGGATCCACGAAGGAATTAATTTCTGGCGATCCTGTTCCAGCTGTTGCACATACATCACTGCAGCTCGTCGCAATGCTTTTGGCAAACAAGTTGCGCTTAGTGGCAGTCCTTTCACACGAGGCTATTGTCCACGACTCGACCCTAACGCCACCTAACAGGAAGAGGTTCACAGATCGAGCCTGCTTGCTTACGGAGATGATTCGGCGTCAGCGACGGCTAGGACTGTTAGTGAGAGCGTTGGAATCGTTAAGGCAGCGCTTGATACTGGAACTGTTGAGGGTAGTCTACGTACTAGCTCCGTTTGAGTAGGATACCTTTGGACTGAGTCGGCTTCTCGTATCTGGTGAATTTGGATGAATTGTGTTAAGGCGCATTTAATGCGATGTTAACTTTTTTTTTCCCGCGTTATGCGTACAGGGTTACTTACTGTGAGTAAACGCCGTTGTACGAGAACATAAAAATCATACCCGATCAAATTTTGGGGCTGTGATCGTTTGTTCATGTCGACAATGCGATTTAAACGGTGGCTGGTTTTCGGCTTTTATCTGGGGCTTGGGGTATGGGGTAAATACAAGCGCAGTGTGTTTCTAGCTTTTCGAATGTCCAGTACACTTTCATTACCATTACAAACCTAAAAATAAGTCAAATTGAAGATATGTAAAACAAATTGGAGTGTAACGAAGGAACGAGTTGTCTGAGCGAATAAATAACATGAAAAAAATGGGTAAATGGGCATTAAAGTGAAAGAAATGACATAGGGTCGATGTCGTAGAAAAAGCAAAGGTAATGCCATCACCATAATTCATTCCCGAGTTCTTCATTCGCTCCGTGAGTGACCCATGCCATGCCCAGGCTACCCTCTTGGTGCAGACACACTCCTCGAGACTGTCACCAACGGCGTCGGAGGACTAAAAGTGGCATTCACCATGCTCATGGTAGCCTTACCCTCGCCACCATGCGACTGGGTATACCAAGCCGACTTGATCGGGGTCGTGTTATTACCACATCCTCGTCGTCGGGGTCCCGCAGGACAAGGGGGAGATCTGGCGCTTAAAGAAGGGGTAGTGGCAGTGTCAGGAGTGTTGAAGCGAGTACCACTGCGCGCTGATGATCGTGGCGTTCTGATGATTGAGTTGGAAGTGTTGATGGTAGGATATCTTGGTGCGTGTGTGCTCGTATGCGGTGGTGCTCTTGGTGGTGTGTGAGGGATGGATGATAGAGGGGAGGTGGTGAAAATAGACTCAGAGTCCTGAATAGCGGATTGGGTCGTTCGGGGTACTGAAGGTAGTCGGCGTAATGGAGTTTTGACCCGGACATTCGACTTTTGATTTGGGGTGCCTGTTCTTGGAAGTTCGACTGGTGTGTCCTTTGGAGGTAGCGGTGGCGTATCATTGGATGGAATGTCTGGGAGAGGAATTAATGGGGGAGGTTTAGGTGATTCTCGAGGAAGAAGCTGTGCGTTTGGCCTCCGTCTGACTGGGGAACCAAATATCATACCCGCTCGTCTTGAATTTTCCTGGAGACAGTGCTTCCGAGGCGTCGCGGGTGAGTCTCTAGATGGCGTCCCTTCACTGATCACGGGGTCATCACTTGACTTGACAAGTGTGGAAGCCGCCGCCGTGGAGGGTATAGGATGAGTATCAGTCGTGTTCGCCGCCGCATCGGGGACGACAAAAATATCGCCCTGCTGTCCATCATCATGTGCCTGACTAGCAGAAACACTCTGCGCAAGACAGGACCACTGCGGTGACAGATGCCATCTCATAGTGGCAGATAACGGCATCGTGATCCCTGCCTCAGATGTCTGTCCATTGATCGCCGTTCCAGCCTTCACCACCAATGGTGATTCTGGATATATCCCATGCCACTCCAGAAAGCTTAGTGTAGTTGAAGCGGAATATACCTTGAAGGGCGAGGTGATACTTGTCGCAGCTGATGCTGGTACGGACAGCCCGGAAGCAGACGTCACTTGAGTAGGTGGATCGTGGCTTGAAGGTGGAGGATTGAAATGTCGGGGAGGACAGTTTGATTCGGACCCGGAACTCGAGCTGGACGAGCTCTCCGATGACGATGGGAGGACGCATGGCTGTTGCATCGTTCCGTTTATAGTTCCAGTTCCATCAAGCATATCCGCGAAATGCACATTCACGTCTCCGCCGAAGGGGTCCTCCTGAGTTCCGATGTCAGAGTCGAAGGGGGGGACAATTGAGATGGGCCGTATCGTATGATTGTCGCCGAGTCCTGGTACGTCCTTAAGATACTCCTGCCTCGGTGCATCAAGCCCGCCTGGTGGATCATGCACATACACGGGGAAGAGCGCTATGGGTCCAGGTCTAGGTGTTATTCGATACTTGTCCGATTGTACAGACTTTGGAATCACAAGCTCCTGGTACCCCGTTGGTGACTTGTCAACATACAACGGATTAAGTTTGGGAGGAGTGGGGATGTCGTCATCCGGTAACGTAGGCTCATCCATCAGTGCCCTCAGGTCTACTGGTGCCATGGGGGGGCTGAACCGTTTAAGCTCGTTCTCCAACCAGGCTATCTCTTCTTCCACCTCGTCTTCATCCAACGGGAGTCCAATTGCAGACCGAGGGTCATCGTCGTCGTCGAGGACTTCCCACGCCTCTGGGTCGTTGAAGATACGTTCTGCGAGTGCACTGCCAGGTATAGTGCTGGGCAATGCGCTGCCCAAAAGGGGGTTTGGGGAGGTTATGGGGGAGTCGGAGAGGTTGTCCAGGGATGGGATGTCTACTCTAGCCATAATATTGATCCTACGAACGGATTGAGTAGCCAGCGTCGGCGTAGAGCGCACGAAGAGACGAGTGAGCCTCAGACCCGAGAGCCTTCGAGGAATTTTGATTGTTCAAAATCAGTGCCGGGCTGTGCTGTGGGCCCAGGGCCAGTTAGCTGAAGAACCCCTACACCAGGGGAGATGAGCGTACGGTGCAGTGGGAGCGGGTAAGGGGAACAGGCAGGGCTTTGGATCTGTGGAGGGGTACTTAAACACCGCTCATCGCACAACTGAGATATATCATCTCCAAGTCCGTGCAGTTCAGGATTGCTATCCGCATTATATATCTGATTACCATCAGCCGTCAATAACAGTGTGATTGATGTGAGTGGATACGGTGACACAGGTCGGCGTTACTTAAGAGTTGAAGCGCTGATGGTTGTGAAACGTGCTTACAGTCGGGATTGCCTTTCCCGGCATCCCTTTTGCCTTTTCCAGGCAGGATGTTACAATCACCGATAAATGCGACAAGTAGCAGGTTTTTTATTTCAGTTAAGGGTTATTTTACCGAACCGTTGATCGCGACGTGACAATGGCGACCTGGTGGAGGGCGCTTCTTGACCCCCAAGGGTCAAATTACACAAAACTCGAAGGTATGATAGGCATTACACAATCAGAAAGCGGGGGATAGTTGCGATAAGGGTCGGCTTATGTTCAAGCATATTCACGTAAAATCCGATTCAAACCCTCCCTCTCCACACAATTCTCGAACCTAAAGCTTCTCGCAAGTTCCTCCAGTTGCACCTCATCCATCCCTCTAAAATGCTCAGCCCACTCTTTAACCATGAACTCTGCGAAAAGGATCGTTCGAGAAATCCTCGTCACCCTTTCTTCCACCGTCCATGTAGGCGGATAGAGTTTCAGTTTTTGAGGGTCGTCGGATACTTTGGAGCGGATGAGGTCGATGATGGGTTGGTATGCATATTTGACGCGCGTGTCGTCTTTGCCCCATGCATCTACGGCAAGCTTGTGTTTACGCATGAGGAAGGGTTTGAGGAGTTTGATGTAGGGCGTTTCTTGAGATACATGGACCATCCCCTGAAAGCCGATGTCTTTATACAACCAGATCGACCAGCTTAATCGATCCTAGTGGATTGTCAGCTCACATGAATGGGACCCAGCGATAATCACGTTAGATGCATCCCCGCGTACCTTTTTGTAGATCTCCAACTGGTCTCTGACAACTCTCAATCGGACCTCGTTCACCTCTTCCCAGTCCTCTCCATCAAAGTCCTTTCTCGCGTAAACAGGTCCCCATTCACCATTCCAAACACATAATCCCCTCTCGTCCATCCATTTCCGCTTCCTTTCATACGTCCTCACGACCCTTTCCTTCTGTTCTTCACTGCCAACGTATACTCCAGGAGGGTTGGGGAACCCATAGGCGGAGTAGTCGTGTATCGAAAACGCTGCATTACTCCATCTGCCACTGGCCACGTCGTCCGGGAACTGCGTAAAGTCAGCGGCGAAAGTGTTTCCGTCAAGGAATATAATATGCTTTGCATCAACACTCCTCACAGCCTCAACCAAACGGTCATACACCTCGACCAACCTCAGCTGCCTCCGCCCGTCTTTACCTCCAACATCAGTCTTTCCCCAACCACTTGGATCCGCAGGTTCATTAATGAGGTTGTATCCCGCAATCCACTTGTTGTCCTTGTACCTCTCTGCAATGATAGTCCATAGCCATACAAGTCGATCTTGAAAATCCTTGTGCCGCCAGAAGTAAGGGAGGTGAGAACCAGAATCGCAGTGCCATCCTCCGGATTGGCCACCTGGTACGGAGTGCATATCGATTATGGTGTAGATGGACTGTTGAGCGCATAAAGAGATGACGCGATCGAGGTGTTTGAAGGCATTGGGTTTGAGGATGCGTGGATTAGCGTCGTCTGTAGCGTGTCGCAGGCAATCAAGAAGCTTGCGGATAGAAGAGAAGGGAGGTGAGACGTGCCTTCAAAGTGGCGATAATTCACTGCGATGCGAATACAATTCAATCCTAGGGATCTGAAGAATTTTGCATCTGCCTCGGTGAAGAAGTGCTCAAGATACTTTTCTCGCTAGTTAATTCTCAGGTTGAGTCTTGTGCGTAGTCCTTGCGTACCTTGTCGAAAAAGAACTCGGCCTTGGAATCCCCGAGTACCTCAGCTAGGGCCTCACGAATCTGATACTCGCATCCCGGAAATCCTGGTTCACCGAGCATCAAGCCAACGAATTCTCAAGTAGTCACGAGGCGCACCAGAGATAAAGTTTTCCATCCTACAAGTATCATTATCAGTAGCGATTATCAGACTGAGGTAATCGGTGCACATACAACATCCATCCACCCAATCCCGCGCCTTTGAGAACGACTTCCTCCCCCTGTTCATTGACGATCTTCGTCCCGGATACTCGAAGGAAAGACATGGGGTGGTATTTCTGCGAGCAAGTATACAAGTCAGAGAAGGACCTGGTAGTGATTAATAAAAATACCTCGGCATTTTTGGTGTCTTTGTTTTGCCAACTGGACGGTGAGAGGTGCGGAAGAAATGAACATATGACAAGTGGGACTTCGGTCCGCCGGACCGCGGCATCAAGGTCCTGACCTTTGATTCCGGCTTCTTCAGAGCTGGTGGTAGCCGGCTACCTAGTCAAGGTGGTAAAATTCGAAAGCCAAAGACCTGATGAATAGCCAATTCATGAATAACGATAATACACCTACCACACCAAATTCTCCTTCACGGCGCTATTTCCCCTCATTATTCGTCATGACAACCTGCATCCAGACAACAGTACGATCACAACAATGGCGCATCCACTGTCTGCATTCTGAATTCGATTGTGTGCGGGGAGTCTATAAATATCTACCTTCCGATCATCCATTATGCTACGTAAACTGATAAAAGACATCATGAGGTGGCTATGGTCATCTCGCTAGATCCGGGTCAGGCACAACGCAACATCATATCACACCGAACGCTGTTGTTGACTCAGATCGCAAGCAGCCAGTCCTTTTAAATCCCCTCGAAATTTTCCAGAGGTGGTCCAATTCCTACAACAAAATATATCCTAGACCACTTCATTGCTTTAGGTATCCCCCCAGGTGCAACTCCTGCACCCAGAATGAAAAACCCCGACCGCTGATGGACTAAGATTACTTTGATTGATTCTGTATCAGGGTGCCACCATCCCACAGCCCGTACGTGGTACTTAAATCGTCCCAACCCAGAACAAATATCCTAGAGCCAGGAATAAGACGTCATGTGTAGTGGAGCAGTTAAAGACAATCAAGGGTGCGTCCATCACGTTCCGATCAATTCCCAACAGAGGTGGTGCTGGCTGTGGTTATCCTCCTGATGTAAAGAATCTGTGGCACGGAATCACCCCCCCATCTACAGCGTATATGTCTACCACTATGGACAGCTCATATCGCTGTGCTGCCTTTAATATATATAAGTATAGGAGAGGTGTTTGGTAGGGCTTTAGATTCGTACCCTACCAAAACCTTTTGATCACTGCCTTTCGAACATGTGCTGTGTCGATGTTGATGCAGGCTGCACGAGACTCTCCGAACACACGGACCGTTTTCGTTGCAATGCGCCGTAAGAACACAAGTGGTTCACCGGCTTCCAGGTACGATTAACCCAACGCCAGAGCTGCTCTCCTTTCTCGTACAAGTATACGTACAAATACAATTGATTTCTCACTCTGCAACCCGTATTCTCTCCCACCATCCCCCAACACATGTCCGCACTATTACAACTCGCCAGAACAAACACCCTCAACCCAACTTCTCTCGCTCCTCACCGTCGTCAAATTCTCGCACCCATTCGGTGTGATAACAACCACATCTTCAATGCGCACTCCACCAACCGATTCGTACTCCTTCAACACGTCCAGGTCGATGTACTTGGAGCCAAGAACAGGTTTAAGAAGATGCGTGTGGAAGTAGATCCCCGGCTCAACAGTCTATACCAAATCAGAACCAACACTGGAAGATTAAAACCAAAAAAAAAAAAAACTCACAACAACCATCCCAACCTCCAAAGGCAACCTCAACCTCAAATACGTATAAAAACTCTCATGCCCAACATCATCTTTCAAAATCGACAAATTCTCAACCGGCCTACTTGCCTCTGGCACATCATGCACATCCATACCCAACGAATGTCCAAGCCCATGCGGAAAAAAAGCCGCACTCACCCCACTCTTCAAAATCTCCCCTTCATCATCCTTCCCACCTTTAAACAACCCCAACTTCAAAAACCCACGCACGAGGATTTTATGACATTCGAGATGGATAGTGTCCCAATGGACACCGGGTTTGATGAGTGCCAAAGCGGTGTGTTGCATGGAGAGGACGAGGTCGTAGATGTGACTGGATTGGGGTGTGAAGTGACCAGAGTTGCCGAGGGGGATGGTACGTGTGATGTCGGAGGCGTAGTTGTTGAATTCGCAACCGGCGTCGATGAGGAGGACTTGTGGGTGGATTGAGGTTGTGTGTGGTGAGGGATGATGGGTGTGGGAGGAGAGGGGTTGGTTGTTTATGTGATCGCGTGGACCGATGGGACCCCATGCGAATTCTTTGTCGTTGCAGCAGTAATGGAGTGTTGCGGCTCGTGTGGATGCGGCTACGATGGGGAGATAGGCTTGGTGGATAGATCTGTTAATGGGGATGATTAACCATTCAGTGGTTGTATACCGGAGCAGCACGCACCCTTCTCGTCGACAGGAAGCAACGAAGATGGCTTCAGCTTCAGCCTCCTTCTCGATCAACCACTCTCCAGGTAATAAAGGCCTCGTAACACCTGCACCCTCCCCTCGAGCTATCTTATTCTTGACCGCGAGTCCAAGAACGCGCATGACAGTCTCATGTGCCCGTGAGCTAATCTCATTAGCTTTCCTAATGAGCGCAATTTCATCTGCGTCTTTGATGAGCCGAGCACGCTGGAGTGCAGGTAAGAGGAATCGATCATGGAAGGACACCGACACCATGTTGAGCGAGTAATGGTTAAGATACTCAGGAAGATGGCGAGGGAAGAGTGGTGAATTCCTAGGGAGCGTATGAACGACTGCATCCGGAGTTTTTTCGAGCAGTGTAGTGATGACTGAGGGGAATGAAGCGGGGTTCTCAATGTTCGTAGCATCGAACATAGTTCTGGCTGTTGCCAAGTCGGGCGGAGGAATGGACCACATGATATCAGCCTGCTCGGCTTTGGGTATGAATAACGTAGTGGTGAGGGCACTAGTAGAGCCATCAGGACGAGTGGGATGGTATGTGGCGACGAGGAAGGAAGAGGGGACATTGCATCCTGTGAGGTAGAAGAAATTGGACTCTTGGCGGAAGGAGAGTTCGCGATCGGTGTCATTACGGTATCCGGTATGTTCACCGGCCACGAGCAGGATATGTGGCTGTATCATTAGGTGGTTTAGTGACTGGTGTGTGAGCTGGTACAAAAGGTGATAACATGCCTTGGCTCGGTCGTTTTCTGGGAGGGGAGTAAGGAGCTGTTCGAACGTCCTGAGGACGTGGCTTTGCGCTTCTCTGTGAGTGAGTAACTGGATATCAAAGCTGGGACTGTTTACTGACCTTGGTAGCCCATGGCAAATGAGGGTCGAATAAAGCAAGCGCCGGGATCATCACCCCCTCAATCAGACAGGTTTCTCACGCTCATATGCAATGTCTCATCAGCCCTCTCGACATGGAACATCTGCACTGTTCAAACACAGCGCGTTTCAGGTTACACCCTTATGATGCTGTAATTATGGTGTTTCGCTTAACAAGCCCTCTCGTGTTGGGCTTCACGGTCTGTGAGTAATCGGTTATTGGAGTTATATCTGGCACCGACCTTGCAGAGTCGAATAAACAAGTGACTGGCCCTTTGCCCCCAATCGGATCGGATTTCACTCTCCTTCCCACGCAATAGAGCCGACTGGTATTGCCATTTGAAGAGCCCCAGCGCCTAAACGGTGGCGTCCATGAGGTGGCCAGGCAACATTTACCAGTCTTGTAAGAGTGCATTCCAGGAAAGCCGCCCAACCCAACTTTCCCCCAATACTACCGTCAACACGTATATCAGAATGAAGATGGTAGGCTATCTATCTCTGTCCCGACGCATGGTGTACTACTGTCCTAACGACTTGTAATACTTAGTGATAGCCTACCAGTGAGAAAACTTTGGGATTGAGACGTGCCCGCATTGATAGCTATCTAGATCTTGTTTGCTACCACCGGTGCCAGTGGTAATGGGGGTGGTGCAAAGCCGAAGCATGATGGGTCCAAAAGGTGTAAAGTCTAGTAATGGCGGTGGAAACAAGTTCTCAGACCCTTCAGAATGTACAAGAACTTGATCGTGACGAACTGTTGATATTCCTTCGAGCAAAGGGTTTAAGTGTCAGTCAAATGTAGTTTTGGTTTCTGCTTCTCCACTTTTTTGGATCTTCTCGATTCCTCGAAATCCCGAATCTGCATAACGGAACCTTGCTAGGGAAAAAGGGTATATTCCACCCGTCCAGGTCTCTTTGTGACATGCTCATGAAGGCGAGTTTGGGCAAAATGATCGACACAATGCTGTGCCCGATCTGTGAAGTGATGTGACTAATTTCTAACCTCCCTTCATCGCGCCCGACCTTTGGCATGACCATTGTCGCGGGTTTGACCTCTCTCCTCGTCTACTTCTATCATCCCTTCCCATTCGTCGTTGCTGTTAGCCATCACTACAACCCCTCTCCTATGCTCTACATCATATTTTTCAATACTTATTTTCCCGGGTAAGATACTTGACCAGTGTCGATATGTTTTGGAGGTTTCCGTTTGGTGGGAATAGTTAAATTCCGATCAACATTGGAAATTTTGACCTATATACTGAGCTATTGGATTTTATAGGTCTCAGTCGTTGATTCGAACTTCATGGGGTTTCAGATGCCCAAGAAAAAAATTGATGGCCTTTCGAGAAGGCGAAGAATTTCCGATAACGCATTCATGGGAGGGATGTTGAATATGAATTGCTATACACCGCCGTTGGAACAATTGAAATCGGTGAAAGGAGTAGAAGGTGGAAAGGGTATGCAATGTGAGCTGCATCGAGTTAACTCCAACCACCAGCTCCCACAATATAAACCATTGCCTAGCAGACGAAGGTTCCGACTGGGTTACACCCGATGAACTGCACAGCGAAGCATCTGAATCTGCTACATTATACGCGATCCCGCCTTTGTCTTGGACAGTCTCCCCCGTCCGATGCTCGCTCCGGGTCCTCTAAAGTTTTACAGCCAGCAATGCACTCGCCATTTGTGTTCTCAGAATCTGTGTCGCGAGGGGAGGGCCATGAGGAGCGGAGGTACCATAAGCTGAGTTCGCGGAGGAACAATACCACGAGTACTGTGATGACAACTCCGAACGAGTCCATGGTGGGGAGAGCGGAAGGACGCCAAAGCATGGTAGCTGCCTCATGGCACTGATACTTGGGCGCGCGCATGACTAAGAATGTCCGTTTCATAGTTCAGTGGAAGCTTGGAGAAACATCATTCCCAGTGGGGAGTCCATCTAGGCTGATTGTGGCCGATTGGGAAGTCTTGAAGATGAAATATCTCATCCGCCCAACAACACAAGATCCTCCCCACGTAGAACATTTGCTCTGCTCAACGCAACAAACATGGCGCGTAAAGTATAAGATGGGCGTTTTCCCTGTACTAATCGGTGGCTCTAGCGGAGCGCCAAGTCTCCTTCCGTCGAGTCCCTGCTATATGGGACGTCCTGGAGCATCTATCCTTCTTTCTCAGCCTTGAAAATCTCTGGGTTCTGGAACGAATCGAGAGTAGAAATGTGTCCCCACCTCGCAGTATGGGCCAGAACTTGTGGTTGTTCTCGTCGTACGTCCTATTGAACTAAAATGTCGTTGCTCGCTTTTATACAGATAGCCCCTCGGCTTTCAGTACTGTAAAGACAGATTTGTCCGTATATACTTTCATCGAACTCCGTCAGAGCGATCGAGATAAGCGACTGCGGTGATTTGCGTTTCAGCGACTAGAAGAACCAATGATTGGCCTTTGCCTGATGACTGTCCCAGTGAAAGCAGGGATATATGTGTGTGTCAAACCTGCTAGTGCGAGTGGCATATTGTCAGCAGAGTTGTGCGAATGCTATCCGAAGCAGGGAAGACGAAAAGATGAACGCTATGATGCAGCATTAAATCAAGTACATGTCTTCAATGTCCGAAGAGTACATAGCGGCTAACGAGCCGAGTTTGAGCAGACCTCTTCACAGCCCAGTCTCTCATCACCGAGGATGGGAAGCGCGTGCATCGTGTAAACGCAGGTGATTTACCTTACCTCTCGCAAGTCCAACAGTGCGAATTCGACCCTGGATATAACCAGCAGCAACCAGTTCCCCTGCCCAAAGTGCATGTGCATCGACCGTGGACAGCTTAGAGGTTAATGCTGATAGGTGAGACCATCTAAATAAGACAATCAGGACTTTGCCCATTGAACTAGTCAAAACATTGACGGAAGAACGCATGGAATTGGTTACTGAAACATCAAAGGGGTTGTTGTACGCTGAAATCGGGGGTAAAACTCATTAATACCCCACCTCAGACTGGGCTTCAACTCCACGGACTACTCACCGATTGGCACCACTACCAGCGCCAATCCTGGTTACAGCCCCACAATTTGCCGCATTAAAGCCCAGAACACAAGGCCCAGGAGCCCGGCCAAGGCCTGGGCAGTCTGGGCGATGACACCGCCTTGCGGAGAGTTGACGTTGTGAACTTGGGTAGTACCTGAGTTACAGCTGTTCGCGATTTGCGGGACAGCAGAAGCGATACCAAAGAGGACGCGAGATTTGCGAATGTAAGACCGCGATTGAGTGATGATGAGACTTGAGAAATACTATGGTTATAAGACCATGGCACTATCGTTCGTCGTTCCTATATCGTTTTCACCACGCTGCTTTGCCTTTTGCTTTCAATAAGACAAAAGTCGTAGGATGCACCTCCGGTACCTTGATATCACAAGTCGTACCCAGAACCGATCAAAAGTCTGACCAGAGATCCATGGCATGTTATGGAACAGCGGGAAACATGTTCCGAAAAGGATGGCTTGTGTCGACATTAGATCAGTATTAAGAAGACAGTGTTAGGGCACGAACGAAACCGTTTTGCTAGGGTCAATTGGTATCTGGCACCGAGGGTTGCATGTGGGTTCAATAGGGTTCCATCCGGTCAGGGGTGGCATCAACCCTCATTGACCCCTGTTCCAGACGGCTACCTCCACACATGTCTACAGTTCGTGTGGGGCCATCGAGCAGTGGTTGGAGTGCCTCGTAATTGCTTGATGCAAGGAAGGAAACGCTCATCGATGAATAGAGTGAGGCGGTCAGAGAAGATCTTGGCGTCAACAAGACAGCTTTTCCGGCGGCAGGAGGTCGGTGGTGTTGTGAAAGTGGATCCAAGATTGTCCCTGAGGGCGAGGAGGATGTGATGATACATATGTTTTGGAGTGTTTGAATGGTCCTCTGACATGCTATCAGCCGAGTCACCTGAGGAAAAGCGGCCTGGGGCACGGCATTGATAGTGCATTTTCCGCACTCGGCGTTATGGGCCGCAATCTCCTAGCTGGACGGCGTTTCCAGGGACTTGCTGAGACGGAGTAAAACGGATTGCCCTTTCAACCGTTGAACTCAAGTCCGAGGCTAGGCTTTTGGCGCGACAACAACTATCACCACCTTGTCATGGTAGTGACAGACGCTATTTTCATAATGCGGTGCGTTCTACAAGCAGGAAGCCTCTGCAACAAATCTCTAGCCCTTCAGCTTCTTCTTATGACGGACGTCTAGTGGTGTTGACACAATCGTGGAAACTGTAAAAAAAGGTAGGCAATCGCTCTGAATCAATTTGTCTCGTCGACATCAACCTACCTTTTTCAGATTCACCCCCCTCTGGTGATAACCTCGCCATCCCGCGCAAAAGGGAATAACTGAATCAATAAGAGGTGTCCATCAACAAACCTATGCAGGCAACCACTTGCGGATGTTCCACATTGATGCAACCTGTAACAAATCGCTCGTCGCTAGGACATCAAATGTTCGATTTAATGGATCATGATACACTCTTAGCCGGCTCTCCGGACAATACATAACACGCGACATTCCAAACCCTCGGGGCTAGTACGCAGAGCGTCTCCTCTCCCCATCGCCATTCCACTTCTTTATTTCTTTCCCTCTTCGCACCAATGATGGAATACCAATTTACTAGGGGCATACAGAGACCTAATGCAGCACGGCTCAGTCTGGCACTGTCGTCCGTGTTATATGATTCCTTGATACCAGATGTTCAGAAAGAGATCCCGAGGAGTGGTGTACAACAGGTGAGCTTGACATTATGCTCCACTGGTTTTGCGGCATTAAAGCACGACCCACAGGAGCTACCAAAGCTTTCCTCGACCTTGACTGTGCCATCCAAGACACCTTATTCCGTCTTATCCAGCGGGAGCATTTACAGCCAAGATTCCTGGGTTGGTCCTGAAGCATGGGCCTTCAACAAGCCACCACCTGCTGCTTCGAGCGTAACGAACGTGACTAGTTCCCCGAAACCTAAAGAACCTCTCCAATCAGACACGCTCCCCGCTCAACGAGGCTCATCCCCCTCCGTTTCCATAATATTGCAAAGCTCCGACTCGCCTCAAAGCCCCAGGCAAACTTCTTCCACTTCCACCGATTCGAATCAAGGTTCGAGTATCCCGACTGGGAGTATCGGGGAAGATAGCATTCAGACACAGGAGGATAAGAGAGAAAAAAAGGTGAAACTCAAGCAGATGTACAAGCGGGCGACCCGATCCACTAAGGCATTCACCAAAATGTTTTCTCGGTCGCCACCCAGATCAAGTGGAGGGTCGCCTCCTGGTGGCGTTACGAAACGCTCCTCCTTAAAGACACCTCTCCCGACGGTGATAACTTCTGGAGATCTGC
This sequence comes from Podaxis rugospora, assembly GCA_018524415.1. NCBI lineage: Eukaryota > Fungi > Basidiomycota > Agaricomycetes > Agaricales > Agaricaceae > Podaxis > Podaxis rugospora. The sequence continues at coordinate 162,734 of JAEUWL010000519.1, forward strand.
TTCCTATTGATCCATTCGCGTCGGGGAGCTCTGTTAGCTCCTACGGCCTCTCCCCTGTTGAGAAGAAACCTCCATCTCCAATACACAAACGTAGCGGTAGCTCACCTGATGGCAAACTTTCATTTTCCATCGACGTCCAGACTCTCTTGCAGAGATCTCCCTCTGTGTCCTCCCCTCTGGGCATTCCCCCTTCTCCATCGCTGAACAGACTCGCCGAAATATCAGGACAACATAACATTCGTGGCCGTGACGTGCCATTTCCCATCAACTCAAGCAACGTATCTTTGTCGCTTCCGCCTCAACGTCCACGATCTGCCTCTCAGAGTTCCACCCGGTCGACAGGCCCACTGGACATGGGGTCTAGACCCTCCCAGAATCAAAATCGGCCGCCCATTCCACGCATCCCTTCAAACACGTCCCTTAGAGCTCAGATACGGCAGACACCCCCCGTTCCAGCGCCCGCGCGACCCCCACCTGAAGTCCCTGCCGTACCACCCGTTCCCATCGCGACATCGGCCTCTCCTTCATCTGGTCTCGTATCAATACCTGTCAAACGCCCAAGGTCCCAGAGCGTGCGGGAGATTGACCGGCCGCGAAACATCGTTCAGCCTGCAACTGAGGCTGTATCGCGACTCCCGCGGCAGGAGACGCAACCAAACGCAAACTTACCTCCTCCGAACAATCGCTCTTACCCCGCCGTGCAGCAAACTGTGAATGATTCGTTAGAGGCGGAAGCGAAGCTTGGAGCTGTCCGTACTCATGAGGTTCAGATCGTTGCGCCTTCGCCGTCGATGCCATCCTTGAGGGCTGCATTCTTAAATTCAGTCGATTTGCAAATGGTGAACCTTAATCCGCGGAATAGGAACTCTCGGAGCGGGTCTGAACCCATTCCAGTGCCTTCGTTACCTTCTTCCCGGGATGAGCTTCGTGGACGCGCTGTTCAAAGTAGAGCAGCAAACACTAAACCATCAAGAGATCCTTCTCTGACACCTGCCCCCCAACAACACACCACGCGGAGGCAGGTCCTTCCCCAGCTCTCGACGCAGAACCTCCCGCCACAGGGGGAGCAAAATGGACGAACTAGTCTTCGAAGTCAACGTTCGATGCGTTCAGTCCCTCACTCTCCTTCACTTCCTCCTCCGAGACCTGACTTTTCCGATGCACCACCTCTACCGACACTGAGAACCAACTCCCACCACGAAGTGTCAATAAATCGCCTCGGTTCCTCCGGGAATTCGCATGTCCGCTCGCCTTCGTTGCCCAATTTCCGGATAAATCCGTCTCCTTCTATTCAAACTAACGAAACGCGCCAACCGTTGCCACCTTCAATCGCTCAACGTCTGAGGGCAAGAGGACGTAGCAATTCAAGGAGTGAAGAACGCCGACCCTCAGTCGAGTCTTCAGTCTCCAGGACCCCGTCGATACCCCTTAACGATACAAAGAAGCCGACGCTGGAACCGATACCTTCTGCTTCCCTCCCCGGCTCAACTCACTCCACACCCCCTTTGTCTGGAGCTTTGAACATCCATACTCCTCCTTCACCGAGCGTTTCTCGGCTTCTCAGAACAAGGAACCAGCACCGAACTCAAGCCACAGGCCTCAAGTCTCCTTCAAAGTCTCCTTCAATGCCTGATCTACGCGCGGCCGCAAACTCAACGACACCTTCATTACGTGGTATTAGCCGAAATCACCGTCCACCCTCTCCACCTCCTCCCTTGCCTCCACTCCAGCCCCAAAGGCGCCCAAGATCACCATCCCCTGATCCAATTACGAATCCTTCTAAAACCTCCACCAACGCGAGTACGAAACTCGATGCTTCGCCACCTTTTGCCACTCTCTTTCTCCGACCCAAACCAAATCTTACGCGTCGTAAGGAGTTCTCGTATCCTCCAACGAAGGATACGGTTCAGGCTTTCCATGCACGTTCGAATAAGGAGTTGGCAAAGGAAGGGGGGTGGGACTTTTTGGATGCTCCGCCGAGACCTCCGAGGTCGCCGGGGGTACAGATTCCTGTTACACCTGTTGATCAGAAGCCGTTGATGACATTGAGGATGCGTTCGAATTCTGTGAATTCTGTGAGGGAAGGCGGTTTTGATGCATCCCATGTACGTACTCCATCTATTCCGGGATGGGAGATTGGTGTGGCTTTATAGGAAATTGGTTATTCATCGTTGTCTTTTTTCTTTTTTTTTTCATTTTGCATGTTCGTCTTGTGTCCCACGTCCGCCCACATTCGTTACTTTATGCAACTACATTTACAATTTTTGGATCTTGCAATATATTAGGATATTAGGGTGTTAAACGTATTAATATCTACAAGCCAAGCATTCACGATCCGCTCAATCATCCCACAACTTTCATCGTTCTGATTTTCATTCTGATATCATCAGAGTAATAAAGCTAAGAGCTCCGTATTGATGGTCGTCGTAAGGATACTCGTAGCTTTCCGACACAATATTTGCAGTTCTATTGAAGTGCATGATGGTAATGAGAAACGGATCCTGCTTACCTCTGCCTCTCATGGTCATTATCAGATATCCTGACATACTCAGACATCGCTCTTCGGTGCCTGAATAATGAGAGAGGAACTCGATTACAGATTATTGAATGGAGGATGCGTCGAGGTGGAGGATGATCAAGCTATGAAGATACTCCTACAGCGGGTAAGAGGCATACGTGGCAAATATGCTCTTGAGATTGAGCTGTTGCCAAGATCAAATCCGGGGTTTGGGGCTTCACGGGCATCGTACCGAGGCTATCAAAGGTAACACAACATTAACTAGGCTGACAGCTAAAGCCCATCAGTATTTGTCCCAATGACACAACCTTAGTAACCACGTACCCAGCATCATTACATAGAGAAGAATGCCTAGCATCCATCAGCTAGGGATACTCCGAGTGTAGAAAAAGTCGTACCCTTACGATATAGTTGGCGAACCCAAGACGAGTGGGAAACTTGCATTGGAGAAAACACTAGTTTAGAGCTGACCAATGTTGATCTTCAGTAGTGCGACTCACGATGGCGGTAAGCGACTAGAAGTGTCAAAACCACGATAGCTAGAAAGCCGGATCGGACATTCCGAGTTCTTGTATCTTGCGATTCAGCACTTATTGGCTTCCATGGAGAAGATCGCGATGTACGCCACTAGCACATCCTGTCGATGTTGCAATAACTATCATACTCAGGGAGGTAGCGATTGACATAGAAAATCAAGGTGGTAGGGGAGAATAGACATATCCAGACATTGGTTATCTCACAACTAAGTTCAATGACCGGAAATGACATACATACCTCATTTTCTAGCATACATAAGTAGTAATAGACCTGGACCGTTTTAGCATTCAAGGGTAGCTGTAAATTTGAGGATTATCGCCCACCGGAAGCATTTCGCTAGACAATGCAACATGTTGTCCCACCATTGGGAAATTCGAGAACATCGAGGGAAGGACTGTTGTTGATGGTCCTTTGAAAAATTTGGAGTCGCGGGCAGTTTTCTCACTTCCCTCTACACCTATCCACTCGTAGTTTTGCATGAAGCTTGGTGCATACATGGAGCACCAGTCTATCAATTTTTCATGATTTTATGACAATCCTGATGAGAAAGACTAACGGCTTTCTGATGTTATCGACTCTTTGAAAATATTGTCACATGGATGTCGCGCAAAATGTCGATCTCCACTCCCGGCCTAACTCGGCCCAAGGGCGAATTGCAAAGGTCGCGACACAGATATCTCTGTTTCCTCTGGAGGAAGAGGGCATTTACTGATAATTTAGAAATATATTGATGTGTTGTGAGCCGAATTGTCGACAAATAACCTAGGGCAGAAGTCGCAAAATGCGAAGATGTGTCCACATGGGTCAAGTCATGGTTCACTAGGTTGGCGGTGCCATCGGCAGTAGTGAAATTGGAGGGTACGGCTACTAAGTACGTATGTACGTTCGTTGACGTGACGCCTAGCGGAGTTAAACACCTTCCAGTCCATGTGTCACTCAGCTTACACTTCACTATTTCGGTTCTGTCAGGGATCATGTGTTTCGCATTTTTTTGTCTCAGTATCTTTGTATATCCCCGATTTTTGGGCATTAGAACATTACTACACCCCCTATGTATGTCACAAAACTTTCCGGAAGTCAAGAGCCACCTGTAGTGTCAGTAAGTTCCCAAATTTCAAACATCTGATCGTGTTCAAACATCTGATCAGCGACAGTAGGTGTTGCCAAGACAAACACCTTACAGTTTCGGACGGCATTTACTCCAGTTTTACGGCAAACACAGCCTTGAGATGCGCCCGTCCCGACGACGAAACAAACATGGAAAGTATATATGTGCCAGCCGCTATTCCCCTCGCGAAACACGCTCTAGCCTCGGGCTCTGAGTGCGAAAGGGGGCATCAGCACAGGCTTGGGGTCACTCATTATACTTTATTCCTCACCTTCATGAGCCTTTCATTTTGCGCGCTGGTCGCCCAGGACACTTCGTAAAACGTTCACCTTACAAATTCGAGGCTTGTATTCAATGGACCCTCGCAACATAACTCTCCAAATCCCCTCATATTCCGATAATTACGTGCGTCAGGGACGACAGACATCTGAAGATGAGGATGTTTTGCTGTACAAGACGTACGATGACTACTTCAATATGGAAGAAGAGGTGTGTTACCAGAGTTTTTTCTCCTGATTCTGTCACTCATCTCTTAGTATGCAGATCGCCACACCATTGAGCACTTTAGTACCAACCTCCTCAGCACTGGTCAAACTCCCATCGCCCACGACTTCACACCTCCAGCCAATTCAACTCAAAACAACCGATACTTCTGTTCAAGTCACCCCATTCTTCTTCGTCCTGAGTGCGAGCTCACCCCTCACGCCATCAGACTCAGAAACCGGATTCACTCCCATCTCTCCGTTGAAAGGAGACATCCCGGAAGCTCTCTCTTACCTTCTCCCGCAACCTTCCAACACCCTGTTGGAGGTAATAAACATCACGCAATCAACAAGGTCTCCCATGGACCAGAGTTTGGAATACCGACCCCCACCTTCAACGCCACACCCTGAAAGTTCCTCCGATCCTTCTTCTAGTCCAAGGGCTAGGTCAGGGAACACCACCGGTGGCTCGAAGTCAAAACGACGACCAAGTATGCTTCACTTTCGTGATAGCACTGCCGCGGTACCCATCTCTCAGGCATTCATCGAGCAACCTAATCCTCCGGCCTCGTCGGTGGCCGAGGTGGCGCCTGTTCCTTCACCACCATCACTCCTGGCGGACCAAGCCAGTCGCCAGCGGGATAAAATCTACCCGTCTGCCTCTCCCAGTCCTCATTCTGCCTCACCTCTTCGACCCCGACGACGAGAAGCCCGGTCAGCGGAGGTTAGAAGCCCAACAGCACGACAACCTCAAACTGCAGGTGGTCACGTCCGGGGACGAAGCTCGCCCTTTCCCCTGCCAATTCAGTTTAGCTTTGCCCCATCATCCGTACCTGGCTCGGCAACGACACCTTATAGTTACTTTTAGAGATACTTACCATAGTCTATAATGCACTACTTGAGCACCATCATGTTGACTAAAGTTCTTGACGTGCTCCTCTGAAACCCCCTCGAGATACAGTTCCTCTGTAAGTCCTGAAGTTGAATGCTTCCTGTTCCACATAGTGAAGAATCCGATGCAGCAGATCCTAAGGTGTTTCGTTGACTGTTCACGTTTGAGGAGGATTCCGCAAACATTCCATCTCTCCAAAACGAAAGCTAGAAACACTCATGACATCCAGATGGGAACCGTTTCAAAATTCCTCATGGTGTTGAGTAAGAGCTCTGTGGGCAACTCCAAATCCATCTAACCCTGTTCGGACCAATCGTAGCCAGGACCTTGACCTTGATTGGAAGAGCCATCTGGACACTCAATCGCCACAAAGAACGGGGTTTTCACCGAATGCCTATAATCACGATAAACCTTCACGCCAGTCATATTCTAGAGCATTCCAATTGATTGCGCCTGATTGCCTTCAATATAAGAGCTATACTATGAGTCTTATACAAGCCCGGCTCAAAAACCCGAGGTTCAGGACGACGCGCCGTCGAGCGGAATACTAATAATCCAATGTTTCATTTCGCAAGGCCACGATATTTTCTCGTAGTAGAGTTTAAGGACCTTCTTTCCCTGGGCCGAGTTGTTGTTCAAGATGCCTCTTGCAGATTTAACTACGTCGGCAATCTTAAGGTCTTTGTAAAAAGTTTCGGCGCAGTCCGTGCCTACTCGGAGCTCCAGCCGCGTAAGATTCTTCAGGGAGGCGAGCAACCTGAGGACCTCCTGTGAGGCTGCCGTCAATAGCTATTTCCCCTTCCCCGAGAGAAAAATTGCTTACGGTGTTGCCTTCAATGTTGCCTCCCAACTTCAGCTCTCGAAGATTTGGACAGGCCTTCACAAGGCCTAGACAAGTATCAAAAGGTTAGACTTGTCTTTATCGTGCCTTAGAATAACTCACGTTTCACGATGTTCTTGTCTGCATTGATGCCTTCGACCACTTCCACCTTGGGGCAACACTTGGCGATAGCAGTGACCAGCTTACTTCCATCACCCTCATTACAAATAACCTTCCTCGCCCCAATGCAACAACGCAGTATCTGATGGGCATGGTCCGGGACAATGATGGTTTGTACTGCAGGGAACGTGTGGCCTTCGAAATGATCCTTCAACATCGTGGTCATCTGGGCGTGCGCTCGAAGGATCTGGAGCGTCTGCAATTTTGGCAGGAGTTCCAAACATTTGACGAAAGCCGGCAGAACGGTACGAGGAGAACACCTCGTTAAAGATACATTGACAGTTCTGAGAAGAGCAACGATCTGAGTTGCAGTCGCCGAGAGTGGAGGGATGGGCTTCTTACCGAACACAGTCTGCGGCTTCAGGAGTTTCTGCTAATCCCTTGCTCATGTTCTCCAGTAGACGTGATACTCCTTTATACCAGTTTCTCGGAATATCTTCGGCACGAAAACTGTCCATGTCTGGTGTGGTAGCGCCATCCATAAGCGCCATCGAAGGTGCATTGACATGAGGAGCTCCAGATCTAGCTTGCTTCAATTCTGTGCAAACAGCACAAGCCTCCATTCTCTCCCAGAGCATGGGAAAAAATATGGTCCTCCAAAGCCGACACGTCTGAGAGAGCGCTCGTAAGGCGTCCCAACGCTCGAAAACCGAGGGGGGAAGCACGGGCGTGTTGAATCGGCGACTGGTCGGTATATGAACCGCTGGAAAATATGACATGATTTCCAACAGCAACTCGACAGGTAGCTCGATGAATTTGGATTTCCCGTTTTCTGTGCTGTTGGCTGAAAGCACCTTTCCTTTGTCTTCACTAACGGAACCCAACCGGGGGCCTAAAGCAGCATCGTCGTTCGGGTTACTAGGTGTTGTATTAGAAGTTTTGGCCCGCTTGCTTCGACGAGGAGGCATGGAAAAGGACGAGGTGATGTGAGTCGTCAACAGAGGTTTTGGGCCTTTTTAACCTGCTGAAGGCTGTGTACTCAGAGTCCGTCGCCCCTGATCCACCATCAAAGGTGATTGGTTCCGTCGTCATTGACAGATTAATACGTAACAGGAACATTCTGACTTCCAGGTTCTGACTCAAGTGCAAAGCAGGCAGAAGACAACTGGAGTATCTTCAGTTCGGGCCGCCCATGAATATAGATCCAACACTCGCCACGGTCTGGCCCGTCTGATGTACGTTCACGACCTACTTAAGTCATGCCTATGATACAACAATGGAAGACACACGAAGAGAAACACTACAAACCGATATTCAGCTAGATATCCGATGACGGAATTGGACCCAAAAAAACAAGAGGAATTAAGTGAGAGAATTATGGTTTAACTTGAGCTTGAGGGATCACACCAGCTGTCGGCTACAAAGTTCAGGATGATCCAAAATAACCTTTCGTAGCGGAACGATGATTAGCTTCCAGCCGAGACCTCCCACTGCTGGACATGTACCTGTGCTAGGCTCAGCCCCGTTCTCCTCTTTCGGGACTACGCGCCTTTGCCTATCTATACGACGAACTGTCCTCGAAAACATTTGACCAGCATCATGTCCCAGAGGCAATGGCTAAAATGAATTCTCAACAAATCATCGAGAATCGATGGGGTCAGTGTTCCCAATGGAGGATACTATATTAGGTATTACTCTGGCTTCGGCCTAACCGACCGGTTACATGCAAATCCCAAAATAATGCAAAGAGACGAGTCAGAAACATGAACGAAAAGACCATCAGATACACCATCCCAAAGCACTCTGAACCTCCCTCACACCCCTTCCCTCCGACAACTCTAACGCAACTTTCAAAGCTTCGCGCTCTTTTTCCTTCCTCCCCTGCGCGCCATATGCTTTCGCCAAAAAGTACCAAGCTTCGGGTACATCCCATCCCCTACCCTTCGTCAAATGTGACAAGAGTCCTGCCGCGAGATCGGTATCACTACTGTCTGGTTCATCTCCGCCCTGTTTGGTTGGGAAGAAGGATGGAAGGCTGGTCGATGTTGGTTGCGCCGAGGGGTTGTTCGTCGACTTATCAGTAGATGGGTATGGGGCGGATGGAGTCTTTGCCTGTTGGTGATGCGGGGATTTAGGTGGGGGTGGAGTAAGGTATATACGACTCAGGTGAACTGTGGCAGGGATATCTTCCGTACTGATGAACAAGGCTTTCTGCAATGCATCGATGGCATGTTGTCGGTGTCCCAATGCGAAATAGTACAACCCCAGCTAACAACCCAATTAACATTGTGTCTCATCTTGCAAAACGATTTATGTACACACCTGAACCCAAACATTCGGGTTACCCTCGTCTCTCACCTCGGCTTCTTGTATCGCACCCTTTGCCTGCTCAATCTTCCCCAGTCGTCTAAACGTCGCAGCTGACATCAACCACAAGTTACTCAACAATCGGTTCTCCCTCGCCTGCCGGCTATTCGCCTTTAATTCCTGTTGCGACGCAAGCGGCTGTGGTGGAGGTGGTGGTGGTGGTGGAGGGGGCGATTCTGTCGATGAGCAATCACTAAGTTGAAGGAAGGAACCAAGACGACGGCGGGAGTGAATTGACGAAGCTTGGTACGATGCATTACGTATCACCTCATGGAAATCTGCTTTTCAAAAAAATGGATCAGATATGTATAGCAATAACCTAAAGGGCAGAGTGAGACATACCAGGTGAGGAATTCGTCCTCCTCAGTTGTAGATGATGATGCTTTGAGACCCCATGCCCTATCTTCCTTGACACAGCTGAAATGCCGGCGCGACCCTTGTGCACCCGGTCCTTCAAAATCTGTTGCACTTTCTTGCTTTTGGACGTATCACCCCTATCAATTGATATCGACCTCTTCACTCGCAACCCATTAGCTTTACCCTTCTCCTTGTCTTTCTCCTTCTCCCTGTCTTTGTCCTTTTCTCCACTCTTCTCGGACAAGGCCCCTTCGAGAGAATGCGCGGCGTCATGCATGTTATCAGGAGTAGGTGTAGCGGGGGAGACAGTAATAGGTATGGGCGCCACGGGGACTTGTGTAGGGGAATGAGAATGTGAAGACGCTTCCACTTCGGTCCCCATGCCATTAGACGACATCGGCTCATGAGCATGACTCGCCGTGAAGGTCTTATCCATCATACTTGAGGGAACAGCACTGTCCACCGAGAGACGATGCGAATCTAGTTCCTTCCATGAGACAATGCTTTTAAATGAAGGATGAATATGACGACTCACGATCTGAAGACTGCATAACGCCTTTCTTTTCTGCAATCCATGAAAAGACTTCCACCCACTTCAATTCTGCACCTTCAGGTCCATCCACAACCTCGGTCAATGCAGCCTGCGTCATCCGCAACTGCAGGCTATATTCATACACATCCTTTTTTGAGGGTGGATTCTTCTCTAACATAGACCGAAGCAGCCCTGATGCAGGCGGAATGACAGTTGCGGTCGCTTCCAGGACATATTCCGGACCATGTACATGCGTCTTGCTCTCCGCAGGGGGCGGTAGGGGCGACTTGTCAGTTTGGGTAGTCGTATTTCCATGTTCCACGGTAACATGGCCGGTCCCCTCACTTCTTCCATCTTCTTCCTCGTCATGCTCCAACTCCCCAGACACTTCCTTATCCAATTCCGCACCTCTCTCCAGAATCTCAGCTGCTTCCTTCCATTTCTCTTGTGCAGTCAACAACAGACCCAGAAAGTGCCAGTATCGGATCTCCTTAGGGTCAGCCTCCAACGCGAGACCGGCGCTCTCGACAGATTTTCGCAGATCCCGAGAAGGACCTGCACGAGCGAAGGAGAGGGCAAGGTGATAGTATCCTGAGGATGTTGGTAGGACTTTGATAGATTGAACGAAGCAGTCGTGTGCGTCATGTAGACGTTGTGGCCGTGTGTACGGGTCTTCTTCTGCGCAAGCCACTGATCATCTAGGAATAGTAAAGACCAAAACAGAGAAACGCACCTTTGAGAGCCATGATGGTGTTCCACACTCCTTCTGCAAGGAACACACTCGCAACTAACAGCTTCCTCTCCCGGTTCAGTCTTGACCGTGCTTTCTCAATCAACGTCCCCGCATATCGCACGTCATCGATGATCTCTGGATCATCTGATGAAGCAGCATATCGACACACCATGCGGATACCGAACACCAGTGTCTCGACCCAGAGATCATCCGAGTCTACGTCTTCGCTGACACCTTCTTTGCTGGCTTGGTAGGCTTTACCAACAATCTGGACGTAAAGTTTGAGAGTGCGGATTGCGAGAGGGGTATCACCAGAGAGGTGGAAGAGGCGCGTCATATGGCGATAGATCCGAGGTGAGTTGAAGGTATATCGTGTTGCCCACCAGAGGATCTGGCGAAATTAAGACCAGCTGACGAATATAGATATTGGGACGCGCACCTCAATCACCCAACCAGCATGCTCACCCATTCCACCACTAGCCTCCCAGATGGCCACACATAGATCCACAAACTCTTCAACCTTCACGTTCCGCTCGCCCGCACGAGGGAACTTCGTACTTGAGCTCAGAATAGCACGATAATCTTGGACCAAGGAGCGTGCTTGTAGCAGCCAAGGTGGCGTTTTGGGTATGTATATGGGTGACTCGGAGAGAACGCGGTAGCGAAGGACGAAGGCACGAAGGTATATCGAGGAAATGGCAGAGCGATGGGCGGTTCGGAAGTTAGAGGGCCACGCTGCACTGCATGTCGCGTAATGGCCAAACCAGCGCCATAGAGATTCGCTTGTGCCACTAGGCTCATCTTGATGAACATCGCAGAGCCGCGAGCTCAAGATGACGGCACGCCAAAGTAAGCGCTCGACCCACCGCCACATTTCCCGGAGTTGGAAGAACGGGGTAAAGTCCAGTTTGCCAGTAGCTTGCGTAGACGAGGACAGCGTGAATTCGGAAGTAAGGGTTGTGAAGAGGGGTAGCGCAGAGGAATAAGCTCGAAGAGCACGTTGTGGCTCAGAGGGGTATAATTTCTCATATGACATGCCTGCCCAACGATTCAGGGAACGGACCAGGTGGGGAATCTATGATGTACCTTGTAGGCATATGCTTCGGAAAGTCTCTGTCATAGCCCATCCACGTCCATCGCGAATTTCAGGTATCGAGGGGTCAGTGACAGTGACGAAGCTGGCTGTGAATGAAATCACTGAGGCTGCTGCGCGGATAGGGCAAGGTTGGACTCACCGGCTGTAGCATTAGCTGCCTCCGAGGTTGGGATATGGTTTTGGATAACCAAAATGTCCGGTACTCTTTCGAGGTGCTCGAGGCATTCTGCCGGCAGACCAAGGGCGTACGCGTAATAACCAAGGGCGAAATTGACTGACTGGGAAAATAGATTAGATGGATACTATGACATGGGACCGAGGAACGCACGTTGGAATGCTTCAAGCCCTTCAGTGCCTCATAGCTAACCGAAGCCTCATGAAGTCTTTCCTGGTTCAGTATACACTCGTCACCGATGTCCAACGGAGGTCGCATCGTATTTTCTACGACAGCTTCATCATCTGCGTCTGTCGCCAGGAGCGAACCAAGGGTATGAGTGTGCGATGCAACCTCGGCCACGTCCCGGAATCCTTTACAGTGCTTGTTAAACTTGCGAAAGAGCTCAGACCACGGCAGTGATGCGCCGTTAGGCGCCTTCGCTGGACACGGCGAACGCCATTGACCAGCAGTGAGCGCTGCGCGTAGCTGTGACCAATAATGTCGTTCTTTGGGATTAGACATCGTTATTGTCTACGACAACACCTGCATATCTGTCAATGTAATGTCTGAGTTCAATACGACTGGCGCTTACCGTAGACTGCTGGACGATGTGGTGGGCGATGACGAAGTTGGAAGGTCACGGGCGTCACAAGTATTCTGAATTTCTGCCAATTTGTTCCAGGCTATTTTCCGACAATCACAAGGCATGCCTACCGAATCTTCTGTATTTTCTACCACAGACGAGAGCGCAATTACGCGCACGATTGACGTCAGGCCAGATACCACGGCCGACGGGCTTTCGGTAGAGGACTTCGCCGATTTCTACGACATCCAACGGACAGCAGATGAGATCGTCCAAGGCGACTACAAACGAGTATGTTCCTGGCAATACTGTGTGTGATATATCCTTCTCATTGGTTTTAGATAGCCCTACAATTTCCTGATGAACTTCTCCATGATTCGGTGCCTATTTTCCGGCGCCTGAAATCAAAAATCGGCCCTGGTAGAGATCTCTACGTCCTCGCGGACACATCATACGGCAGGCAGGCTTTCACAGTTCCTGCTCATATCGGTTGAGCTTGACACGCGGTATGCAGCTGCTGCGTTGACGAGGTGGCCGCACAGCACGTTAACGCTGACGCGATGGTCCATTACGGTCATGCATGCATGAGTTTGTGAGTCCAGATTTTGTATACTATTATGGTATCTAAGTCTCAGTAGAACATCCCGTCTTCCAGTCATATACGTATTCGGTAAGAAGAAGCTTGACGTAGAGCGATGTATATCTGGACTAGTTGCGGCATACAAGTCGCATACTTCGGAATATCTTCCGCGAACGGCGTTGCTCCGCCATGAGGTCGCGTATACCCACCTCGCAGGTCAGTTAGTTCACCTTTTTTTATTGGCCCGTATCTCTAAACGAGATCCTAGGAGATATCCTCCCAAGACTGCAGATCGCATTTAAGCCTTTCAATGTCACGATTCAACACATGAAACCCAGTACAAAAGCTTCACCAACCGGCGCAAGCGGCTCACCGCCCGCGATCAACTACAATCTCGTATTGTACATCGGAGGAGAAAGTCTCTCTCTGACTAATCTCCTCATGACTCATGCCTTTTGCGACGTGAGCTTTCATTTCCCTTCCACTCGATCCTTGAAGATCGCTTATGCTTGCATCTTGAAGGTATTCTCCTATGACCCCCTTACCAACACCAGCGAATTCGAATCCGGAAAAACCAACAAAATGCTAATGCGGCGGTATGCAGTCGTCCAAAAAGCTCGTGATGCAGACGTCTTCGGTATCCTCGTAGGTACCCTTGGAGTTGGTACGTCCAGCCCTCCCCCATTGAGCCATCTCAGCCGTCCATGTCACTCATATAACGTCTCTAGCCTCCTATCTCCCCTTGATAACATATCTCCGGAAGCTGCTCGCTTCCCACCACAAAAAATCCTATACAATTTCTGTGGGCAAACTAACACCCTCCAAACTCGCCAACTTCCTTGAGATTGAATGTTTCGTCCTTGTCGCTTGTCCCGAGAACAGTCTCATTGAGGCTAAAGACTTCTTTAAGCCCATCGTGACGCCTTTCGAGTTGGAAGCTGCGTTGAAGAAGGACGTTAGTTGGACAGGACGCTATGTGCTTGACTTCGATCGGGTTATTGAGGAGGGTCAAGTGCGGAGCGGCAAGAACGGAGTGGAGGTTGGAGAGGAGGGTGAAGGTGGAGAAGAAGAGAGAGATTCAGACCAACCTCAATTCTCGCTTGTCACCGGGAAGTATCGCCATGCAAAACGATATGGTGGGGAACCTATCGCCTCACGAACCAGCTTAACCTCGGACTCGCTTGTACTAAGAAATCAAGACACTGCTGTATCAAAATTGGATGACAGCGCAGCAGGTAAAATCCCACCTTTTCTCACTACGAATGAACAACGGCTAAGCTCTAACCTTATTGTAGCACAATTCCTCCAGCAGAGGTCCTATAAGGGCCTCGAAGTCCGACTGGAGGAAGACACTCCCAGTGTGCTGGAACAAGGCCGAAGCGGAATTGCGAAGGGATACCAAACCGATTACGGTGTTAGCAGTGATGCGAAACAATAGAGGTCACCCATTACTACTGCAAATACATTCCACACTTTTTTATCGGTATAACCTTATTGCTTGAGTTACCGGAACAGTCCCAGGCCTCCCGGGCTATGAGCCATTGACATCGACTTCTCTTAACGAGACCTTCAACATATCGACCTCCCCGACAATTTTTGCTCCTTTGCAAGTTAATCTCTCCACCGTCATGACTGATCTATCCGCTCGTCCCCTCTTATCACCACCTCCCTAATGGCCTGGATGATGGTGCCGGGGTTGATGCTTCGTATGCTGGTTTCTTTACCAACAACTCTACCCATTCCATCGGCCGTTCACGGGCAATAGAACGTATTTGCAACACATTCGTATGCTTCTCAGGGACAGCTGAATCGAAGCTGAATTGCTCCGCCTCCACACCAAAATGTGGCTGAAAGTCGACCAACGGGATCGACATAAGAACCACTAAAGCTCAACGAGTTGGCTGTAAATGCCAGTGAGCTTACAGGGATCAAGTTGGCGAAAATGCCACATTTTTGCATAACGTACAGAGCCTTACGACCCTTTTTCCGAGTAATGAGAGGACATACAAAATTATGTCACCTTCAGCCAGAAGCAAGCAAGGTGGCACCAAGTACTGCAAGTACTCTAATGCAATGACTTCCCATTGTCAGCACGACTCGTTAGCTTCGAAAAATGCCACTCTTGACGTCATTCCTCCCCTTGTTCCCTTTTGGTCCATCCAACCGCTTTGATGTATGCTTGCGTTCAAGCATTGCTTGAGGCTCGTCACCATTTGTCAAGTATTACTACTACTGACTCCGGTTAGCTAGTGGCTGGCATTAATGGGATCAAACGATAATATCTAAGGTCTAATTGACGAGGACCCCAACTTCGAAGAAGTCTGCCGGATTCGATACCTTCCCTGTGAACACATCCCTGGGACTATTATTAGTCTAAATCCGGCTGTACCGCATCAAATCAAGCTGATACCCTGGTGCCTTGAATTCATTGGACGACCCTAGGGATAATAGGGGTCCGGTCCATGGAGTTCGGAAAACGTATCAAAGGGAGATCAACGGCACTCTGGTATATGTTGCGTGTATAGGTTAGACCGTGGTGACCGTGCACGCTACACCGAGAGGAGGGGAAACCGGGGATAATCAAAACGGAGTTATTGCCGGCGGTCTTGATCATTGGGACCTCGTGAAAGTTATGCAGGTAATTATGAACCTTCTCGGTCCTTGGAAGGGTGTTAGCTCGCTTGATCGGAGGGCTCATACCAGAATACTCAATTCATCTTATCATCAATTAAAATCAGCTGCCTGCCAGTGCTTTGGCTAACGGTAACATTAGAACAATGTGTATATGGTGATGGTCATTGAGATACCAAAATCGGATTTACAATACTTAATATTGATCAAGCTTCTCCCAGATTAGTCATTTCTACATCCGTCGTCCTCTGCGCAAAACGCAACGTGGATTGCTCCGTGCAGGTGCTCGAAGACGTGATATCATGATCCAGCATGTGACTGTTCCCACATTCACGAAGGCGGAGTATGATTTTACAGGAGAGGATGTTGGACAATGCCAAACCGAAGCTACATGAAGAAATTCGTGAGAAGATCATTCAGTATCTTACCAATAGCCAAAGGACTGACCTTGCTGAGATTGCTTTGAGAGGACCCGGAGAAATGAAGTAGAAGAGTGTGGACATCACACATATAACTGTTCTTGCTGTAAGCTCGGCGAGGGCAGCGAATCTGTTGTACTCACGAAGATTGCAAACGAAGTAGATCAACGCATCATGATATACCCGGTTGAGGAGGGTATTCCGATCGCCCGCAAACGAGCGATATAGTCGAACCTTGGCATACGTGATCATTAAGATCAACGCTAGAAACATAGTTGGCAGCGGCCCAAGATATCTCTACTTGCTCATAATGCTCACTTGTGTCCACGACTATAATGTTAATCCACCCGTATATCGAATAATTTCCTGCTTCCAATTTAAGAATGCATCGGGGAAAGTGAGGAGCATGAAACGGCGGTTTCATCACTGTGGCAAGGGAATTAATGGATAGAAGAAACGGATTGATATAATCGACACATACTGGTAGCGGTTGCAGCCATAAACGCGTTGATGGTGAAACCAGTGACTACCATAGCCTTTGGACAGCCACATTAGGCAAAGGCGATATCCAAATTTGCGGGTAACGTACAGAAAACAACCCAACGAGAAAGACAGCCACTTTGCGAGATGCACCCCACAGTGCATAGGCTCGTAAGTAGAAACACACTATAGGACGAAAGGTGCGAGTTAGGCAAAAAGACGAGCTAGGTAAATCAGTTATATTACCCTCTGCAATGGCGATTCCAATGCTGGAGGTCCCTAAGGTAGGTTTCAGCCTAGTACGTGCAACCAGCCAAAGGAGCTGGGAACTTACACAAGTCAAACTGGAACATGGGCATGCAATACTGGGGCTAGAATTCATTGAGAAAAGCGGAAAAATGCAAAGAATGTCGACGCACGGGAATATTAATCAGGATAGCTTATCGAAACCATTCAGCTCAACTATATTTCCTCGTTCAGAGCAAACTTACTCAACATGATGTCGAAGAAATGAATGAAGGGAGCATAGCGAGAGAAGCAGTACAGCACGTTGAGGGTGGTCCATTTTCCAAACCAAATGCTGGAAATCTGTTGCGATATGGTATGGAGAGGCGGCCAGAAACTGAAGATTCGGTTGGTGCTCACCTCTCTCTCCAAAGAGGATATGTAATCATAGAAGAAGAGGGTGACTATTGCGACTGAAGTTGTTTTGGTCAACGACAGCTACCCGCTCAGTTGGCTCTTCTACCTGCCTTTGATGTACTGCAAGCCGGAATACCAAGATGAACTGTACGGAGCTTGCAGGAGGAAATGATGATACGTACCTCCAAGTCCTGAAACTGCCCGACGAGTATAAGCACACTTTTGTCAGGATACATGAGCAGAAGACGTATTGGTGGTTAAGGATGAACACCACCAGCAGCGAAGCTTGGCACTTAAAGTACTAGGTGGTAGTAGCATGTCGAAAGGCTGTTTGGACTTTCACAGGTCCAAACCCATACCAAATAGTTGGGTGGAGAAATCAAATGAATAGGAGCTCAAACCTAATCTCGCGGCTTACCAACTACTTACTCCACCCGGTTGGTGCAGAATTTTTCGCACCAGGAAGGTTATCCCAATTAAAATGGAAAATTCCGAGGGTAAAGTGAACCGGTCTGCTTGTATGTGAATCACCCCTGCGACTAGTTCCTTAATCTTGTGGTGATCACCATTTAGTCCCTGGAACTAGAACTATACTCATACCGATGCTAAGGTATATTTCCTTCGAAAAAGGCGACTCGCTTTGAGGGTGCTGTTGATCACCGACTACGTATGGTAGAATCACGTTACTGCGTATGGCTAGTCATCAAGACAGCCTGAAGGTAGCTGACAACGTGGCTAACGTCAGGAGACTTGAATAGAAGCTTACAAAGAACTACAACTTCACACAATTGGAGGCACTAATCCAGGTCGACATGGAGCCGTAATATACTCGTAAAACCCGCCTTAAAATGGATTTTCAGGGAACTAACTGAATTGTCCCAAAGACCAGAATGTCGATGTAATGGCCCTCTAGGAGGAAAGAATGGAACATGTCATTGAATCATCACCACGGAAGTGATGTACATCCGGGAAATTCGTAAGTATGATTAGCACTCACGCACATCCGCACATCCGGACACAAAACGCGGTTTTGTAAAAAAAAATATCGATTTGCTCGTCCATGGGCGGTGTTCGGAGCGATTCAGTTATTGTCCATTTGCTGGTACTGATAGACCTAAACTTCCAAGAAATCGGGATCTTCCTCTACGAGAATGTCTAGTAACTTGAAGAACGACGCGGCAGGAAACCCGACTATATTATGATAGTCTCCTTCAACCTTCCGTATCAAAATTCCTCCAAGGCCCTGTCTCATATGAGCAAACTCAAACATGGTGGAGGGGAGAATTACCTGGATGGCAAATCCTCCTGCGCGATCGAGTCCTTCACCGCTTTCAACGTACGCTTCAATGATGTGTTTGGGATTGTCGGTAAAATAGACGAGAGAACGCTCATCGATCGACCTGTATAATGTTAATTCCCTGACGATGGATGCAGTTACCACGTACGCACTTGACGTTGTATCCGGGGGAGTATATTACAGGATAAACTAATGGTCCAGGTAAGAAATCAGAATCAATGTATTGAAGCGCAAGGTCAGAAGGTTACCAACCGATACTGACGCCAGTGACTACTTCGCATACCCCGCCGTTGAGATCCAACAACATTCTTAAGTTATCTTTTTTATCAACCGGTTTCTCTAAAAGTTCTTGGCTAATTTGGGGAAGATCAGCGTAAGAAGTCTGGGACGTCGACGGCAAGGGATGCGTTAACACAACAGTGTCAGCTAAGGTTAGACAATCAGCCCGATAACCGAAACATCTCCATGCTTAAGAAGCTCACCTGCGATGACGAGGTCTGGTGGGTTATCAGGGTCTTGTTGCTAGATCCCGGTTTGTCCGGATGTCAAACTCCTATGTAGACCAAGAGTGGAGACGCACAACGAGCCGTTCATACACCTCGACCGCTTTGTGCGAGGCAGTAGCCACTGGGTATTCATGTATATCCTCGAAGGAACTAATTGGAAGATTCTCCTTAAAGGTCGAAGGCACAACGTCTGGTGCTAGACCCTAAATCACCTTTGCGTAATCACAGACAGAAGTTAACTTGAGCCCTCATTCAAACCCAGAAAGTACGGACGAATATTTGGAGAATGTCTTTTCTCCTTGGGCTATTTGATGCGAGTACTATACGCTTCCCTTCAAGTTTCTTGATTGCTGGGATCTGGAGCGCGTGTGGGAGGATGTGTTTCGACATGACAAGGATATGGGTGACGGAGGCGTGGGAATGCGGTAATACTGTTCGTTGTGTGCTTCTCGTGACGGCTGCGTGACGAACGCGTTTATTCCATCTCTCATGCTCGGCTGACACGTTGAACTTATTAACGCGATTGACTAGGGCGCAAAGTATGCAGTTCCGTGCGACGATAGAAGCAGTTTCTGTCTTCTACAGTCAGTAGCTAACCTGATTTCCCTTCCCATAAATGCCTGAGGTTCCCCAGAAATCACGCAAGCGATTGAGAAGCTGCAGAAACTCTTCATCATTAAGTTTACCCCAGAAACGATGCATATTATCTGTAACCATGAAGCCAATGAAGGTGGAACGCAAGTTTGGTCGTACGTCCATTCCCTAAAATTTATTGGAATGTTGAACCCACACAGTCATGCAGGCAGATCAAAATTGAATCTATCTTTGCAGACTATCGGATTCAATCCAGCGCAAATAACGAAATAACGATGGCCATATCGTCGGAAGCACTTCTTGCAGCGCTGAGATCTGCATCCGCGTCCTCTACTTCGGCTACCGCGTACCAAGCGGAAGATATTGTCATGAAATTAACCAAGAAGAACGATCGCGCAGCACTGAAATTTGAGATTATTGGAACCACGCATGTACGACGACGTGTAAAGGTAGCCCACGATGTACTTGTTGATGTCATGAAACCCCACGAAGTTGCAAGGCTTGCAGAACCGTTGTGCCCTGATCCAGATGTGAGTTTAGTCCGTCGGCTTTAGAGTTGTCGGTACTCAAGAACCGTAGCTTCACGTTCTCCTGCCCCCGCTACAAAAACTCCGGACGATCGTGGAAAGGCTTCGACCAATGTCCGATATTCTTGCCTTTCGGGCCAATAACAGCGGCAAGTTGCAACTCTCGATAAGCACAGAGACCGTTCAAGTGCAAACCGAGTGGAAGAACCTCATGAACCCGAAATGTTTGCCTTTCTTTGATCTTTCCTTAACATCTTCTGAAAAAATTCCGCAGTCAACGATGAGCAGAATACAGAAGAAGGGGAAAAGGAAGTCGACCCTGATAAACTTTTCTGTGTTCATGTGTCCATCCGGAGTTTCCTCAAATTCCTCAACAGCCACGTCATATCGACAACAACCATAGCCTGTTTGTGCATCTCCCTTCCATTCCCCGTTTTGTATCAGCACACTGACCACGAGAGTAGGCGTATGCCAAAATCACTGCCTGATTCTCTATGTTTACATCGGCGATGCAACTGACGTAGGGGGCGTGTTGACATTTTACATCCCAGCAATCATCGACGGGGATGGGTGACTTAATCCCACTGCTGTTCGCCTTCTAGTGATCTAACCGGAATCTTCACGGGTACGAGGGTTCATAAGCTGGCCCGGAGTGAACCCGACACCCATGTCGACCCAGTTCGTTGTAATTAACGCCCGTCAGGAACATCCTACCACATTCCCTGATTTGGGATTGTATTACTCCTTCAATGCTCTATCGTTTTTCATGAGCCAACCTGAAACGTGTTATAATTTCTTGGTTCCTTGGGTAGTCCATGGGTTCACCTTGGATTCGTGTTTCTTTTTTTTCTGTGCACTGTTATCCACTAGTGTTGGAGTAGAATGTGATAATAAACTGCAGTTGACGGATACAGTAATAACAATGGCGCTACCGTCAACAGTGGATAGTCCTGAAGAGCCATTGCTGCTAACAAAAAGGATTTGTATCCTGCAATCCTTCCTCTTCCGTTTATTATCACTTACAACCATATTATCAAGCAATTTGCCTCAACATCTAATGAAGGGTCGACCAGCCCTACGAGTGTCTGCTGGAGACCTTTCGTCCACTGCCCTGCACATCCGAACAGCCCTTTCCCCATCGACTCCAGCCCTGACAAGTGTTGTCGTAATGCCACCACCTTCCACACGCTACGACGACAAACAAGCACCACTTCTCGTCGATCAGTAGATATATCCCATCAGCACAGTCTGACCTCGGTGGTTCGCGATTCAAAATTTGGCAAACCCTCTCAGCAGTTGTCAAAACGCTTCCCGAGTTAAACGGACCAATCGCCACAGTCTGCCACTCCCAGAATGCTTGCCCAACTGAACCGACCCTGAGAGTTCCAGATCACGTATTCAGACTCATTTTCCGCTATCCCTGTCTTCCGCCACCTCATGACACCCAGAACCCCTCGAAATCAGGCGATAGTAAGCATCACCGCCATGTTGCTATGTAGGGTCTGTTTCTTCACGGTGGCGCATGGTGTCATGCTCGATCCCTGTAATTTGAGTGGCTGTAAATGTTGGCGTAACGGCGATCAATGTACCCCAGAAGACCAGACTAAACGAATGCGTAAAACTGTTGTTACGGTGCAAGAATCTCGTGGAGTTCGACTGTTCCGAGCCAGATCTCCAGTCGAAAGTATCGAACCCGCTCAAGATCAACGAGATCATCATACTCTCCTACCTACGAAGCTTCAGGTGGACTTACTCCATGCATTCAACCGAAGCTTTTCTTCGGTTTATGGAACTTCGCCGACTGTAGTGGGAGCAGGTACTTATTGGGATGGACCCAGATGTCCCTGGTCTATTTATGGTGACTTAATATGATCGAGAGCTTCAAATTGATTGGCACGGAGATCTACGACTATAGACTCCCAGGAACTATATTACTCGGAAGCCACGGTTAAAGGAGATCACATTACGTGGGGGCGATGACTTCACGGATGGAAAGTACCCGTTCTTCAAAGCATATCCATAATAGGGTGTATGATTCAAACGCGGGGATACGAAGCCATGATTGGACAAATGTTACTCAATGCTCTGCGTCGTTGGTCCTATTATCCGCATTCCAGACTGAAAACTCTCCTTGAAGATATGGGTTTGAAATGGACAACAGAGGTCAAGTAGAATCGTCCAACGAGGTTGTCCGCTTGATTTAAGTGTAGAATTACGGACTCCAGACTGGTTCCATCGCCGATAGAAGATAGTAATCACGGTATTTGCAAGGACACCGTACTCTGTACACTGTTCGTCATCGCTTTGATACCTAAGGATTCTTGAAGAACAGGAGCACGTTCAATTAGATGGGATGACTTGACTTACTTATCATCCCCGGGATCAAACCACGCACTCGTAACTAGGCCAGATAGAGGTCCATCCAACACCCGGGCTTCAATTTGCTGCTCAACACTACCAAAATGGGATGAACCTGCACTCTCAAAATACGAATTAAAGCCTTCTTTTTCAAGTAGTAACGTTCGCCTTGAGCATTCTCATTCTCGGTAGAAGAACCACATGCACTATCTACTTTGTTTTGGCATTAAGCTGACTCAATCTACTTCTTCCCGGTGTCGTGTACTATGCATAAATTGCAGAGTTGTGAGGCGGTCCTGTGTTTCCAGTGCCGCAGAGATATCTTCACCAAATGAACTACCGTTCCGGGTGTGCTGGCGAAGTCGCAAAAGGACTCGGCAAGACAGAATACTGTACATAAGTAGCCCAAACCTAAGGAAAGGACGTATGAGGGGGCGGATACGAATAAATGATACGATCGACTGACATAGGCCCGACTTGGTCCAGAAGTCCCGGAAGCTCGTAATGTAAGATCAGAGCAACAATTGCGGACACTGATTCATGCCCCTTTGCTTCAGCGAATCACACACGAACGGGTGGTTACTCACGAAGATTAAGGCAGAAATAGACAAGAGCATCCCGGTATATATTATTGACGAGGCAACTGTCACTCTTGCGATATCTTTGGATCTTCGCCCAGAGGACCAGGAGTGTAAGTACTAACCAGGGAGGGGTGCTGTCAGAGGGCTTGGCTGTCTGAGCGGCGTTGGACTCACACAGGTCAAACACCAAGATGATCACGTTTCCGATCATAGGAATATCGACCTGCGCTGCTGACGGGGAGATCACGCTACATGGTGGGAATAATGCTATATGATTGTCAGTTGATGGACTAGATGTTGTTGACTAAATGCTTCAGTCACCCAGTGCCGGTATAGGATTCAACATCAACCCATTGCTGTGCGTGGCTTCCACGATTTGTAGTGTGACCAGTATATTCATTCCAATTGCACCAAAAACGACCGCCTACGTTGTTGAATCATGCTATTAGCTTGCGAGTAACAGTTTAACGATATAAAGCATAAACATAGACTCACAGTGGCAAGAATCCCTACAATGATGGCCGCCCCTCTCGATGCACCCATCAATGCATATGCACGTAGACATAAGCACACTTGGATTAAGCACATGAGAAAAGGATTTCAGAGAAGGGATGACTAGGCTCACACATTGCAGAGACCACCACGAGCGAAGCAATCCCTGCAATTTTGTGAGTGCGGGATACAAGACCATAACACAGTACTTAACATGTATCAGCTGCCAGCAATGGAAAACAAAGCCCAACCTAGTGAACAGGCTGGGTGAATGCACAGTCTCATCGATGAAAGTATTTGCATACATAAATACCAGTCCTCCCCACTGTCAGTTGAAGAACACATCAGTTTTAATTAGATAACAGATGGGTCTACTTACAGAGCATAATGAGTAGAAGATTGACCAACAGAGTGTAGCGACAAAGCATATAGAAGAAACTGAGACCAGTCCATTTGGCCAACCATATATTCACTATCTGTCACTCCAGTCGTCAATCCACCTGTATCGTGTAATAAGTGGTGCGGGATTATCACCCATACCTCCCGAGGGAGCATACTCAGATAGTCGTATGCAAATACCGTGGCCATGGCCGCTATCAAAGGTCAGATTAGAAAGAGGCCGATTGGAAGAAAAATCCCACCTTTTGCATACTGTCGGGGTCAAAATAAACATTAGGTAAATTCGAGTCACTGGGCAGGCAGGGGCAAACCTGAAGCATCTGAGCCTGTCGTATTTCAGCGAGAAAAGTATCGGGTGTCAGAGAATCCATAAATGCAGGTAGAATACCACCACAGTACGGCAGACGTGATTATATACTACACACTGTCTGTCATGCTTACAGAAGTCAATGGTCGAGTTCTTATCAGCCCTGTCACCAAATGATTCTTCGATCTAACAGGGACATCAGATCTTGGGGAAGCCATTGAGATAATACTATACTACCCCACCGTTTCGGTGCCCCGGGAGCTTCGGTGGTCACGACTTTGTCACACATGCCGAAGGCTGCCGTCTGAAACCCGGATGATGGAATAACGACACAGTGCATTAAGTACCTAAGTAACCTAATGGGTCTAATAAAAGATGATAATCTGCTTAATGGTTCACATAAGAGGGTCCCACTTGTGATCCTGGATACTGGAAATGCCATGGGCATGGCATATTAGCCAGTGTGATGAATGAAACTTGGATTGTAGTTTGGCAGTTGCAGTGGAGGATCAACAATTGGTTCTCAAGATGGGTGCCTGTTACACCAGAGCCCAATGTTGTGGCAGTCTTTTCCTTAGACCAATGGAATAAGCCACAGAATCTGGAGTTCTGCTTCATGCTGGATATGCTCCAATAGTGCCAAACTTGTGCCATTATCAGTGAGATCCAATGCACATGCAAGAACACAAGGAGGAACACTGGCATTTGAACATGACAACAAATACCATAGATGCACAAGCAGTAGTTCTATGGGTGTTGTTGTTCAAACTTTGAATAGCTTGCTGTTAATGGTCTTCATATTCTGGGTCCTCATGAGCACATTTTCGCATGGTAAATGCTGATACGATTGACACAGTAAGCGACGCAAGTGAAATGGGCTGGCTAATTTGACAAAGTGATACAATGTGTGATGGGATCATTGTATTCATGCTCCGACTCGGCATCGTCTGGCAAGGTGTGACGCTCTCCTTCAGTTGTAATTTTCGAAAAAAAAATGGAGGATGCCAGGAATGGCGTTCTTAGGTGCTGTGCAAAATGCTAACCCGAAATCTTGAGAGTGTGAGAAGATATTTACAAAACACCAAAACCCCCAGGTGCACCGAAACAGTGGGGTAGTATCGTATGGGTGGCCCGTAGTTTGAACGGACCCGAAGTTCGAACGGTCACATCAGTCACCGGTTTCCTATCTGCTTAATTTCAAAGTCCGACCGTGATGGTATCAATGTATGATATTCATATGCTAATTGAGCCTCTGAAAGGTGTCTATCCAGCTAATCCAGTTGATCTAACTAAGTGAATGAATACTGAGGATAGATTGAAATAATGATTAGATGAGCTAATATATGAATGGTTGCCATGCGGGAACGAGCTGCTGGAGAATGGGTGAGTGTACGAATTGGGCTCTTGAGCCGATGAGATTGAGATGCTGGTGGATCCATGTGTTCATGGGGAGGAATAGGACTGTTCTGAGCGCGTGACGATCCTCCCTTCGTGCTGACCATTGGAATGGGATTATACTTAATGATGTGGGCTCATCATTGGGGTTCAATCTCCGACACGGCTTTCTTCGGCTAGAGTGACATGACAGAACGTGACTTCCACCCCATTGCTCGCTCTCCTCAACCGCCTGAAAATTTTGCAAAATAATGTACGCACAATGGTTAGAATACGCACTAAGTTGAGCCTGTCAATTTTTGTGGTGGTTGGAGAAGAGGGGAGAGAGATAGAAATGTTCGTTCAAACTTCGGGCCCGTTCGAACTACGCCATAGTAATCACATACCTTAAGGGCTCTTGAACCTGAACCGCCACATGAGCAGTCATTGTTGTTGTATTCTGCAATTCTATACCGCTACAAGGAAACTAGTGCTAAAACGCGGTCGCCACGGGCTTGGCGGGTGTGTGTCTACGTAAAGGGTTCTGAGGGGGTGTTGGAGCGTCTATTACCGGTTATAGGCGGGAGTAAATCAGAGGCGGCAGTAAGAACAATAGGCGGCAGATAAAGGAACAAGATGGGCAGTTTAACCTTGTACCCAGAAGTAACGATAGCCCTCAACAACCGGTACTCCCAAAGTCCAGTCTTGCCCTTCCAATCCCAATGACGAGACAACTCACAACTCCTAACCCAGGCTTCTTTAAGAGTTTGTACGTTGGTGTGCACCCAAAAGGGCTCGCACATGCGGTCCGCAGCATGTGGGTGAAACAGGTTTATATGGTATTGTGTGACACGAGGTCTCCCTGGAGCACCGGCCCAATCTTGCTGAATCTTGCTATGTAGCAGTTGGGACCAGTCTGATGAAACCCACATGACTCTTGCACCTTCATCTTTCAAACTTCCAAGACTGGCAGAGACGAGTGATGGAAAGCTCATGGCAGGCAAGCACATGTTTACTTCATATATAGTGAAAATTTCGTGCATACCTGCTTTCCAGCTTCCTTCTTGTGATCTTCAAGTGAATAACTAGATTTGTGTCGTTTTGTGTGTATTCGTTACTTCAATTATCCTGTGGCAGTGCTTTGTCCGTATACTCCCATTGCAACAACACACTGGATCATTATACAATATGTGTTCGTACTTTTCAAGAAGCATGCATTACACAAGCCCAATGTTAAAGGAGTGATCACGATATCATTGGTGTGTTGTCTGTTATTCGTTGAGTTGTTGAGCCTGGAATGACAAGCTATTTTTATTTCTTTAACCATACCGGCATAATGCCGCGTCAGCGATGACATCATGACCATCCGGAAGTCCCGGGCACCCGTAACAGACTCGGTCAAACATGCAGAGGCAAGGAAATGCATTTTGGCTATCTTGTGAATGGAGAGTTGCATTGCGATGGGAAAACTTCAAACCAAAGCACCTGCAGTCGAAAATGCGGCGCAAAGGACGACGAAAAGTAAAGAAGCAATTAACGAGTAAATGAGGTTATTACGAATAATCAAAACAAGTGTTCGGGAAGCAGTGTAAGGAGTCATAGATGAGGATGGGAGGTGTGGAAGATAGAGGGAAAAACAAGGGCGTCGTGGATGTCAATGTCGACGGAAGCGTCTATCCAAAAATTTCTCAACACAAGTCTAGGACGTAGAAATTCAGGGTAAACCTTCACGCCATGGCCCTCGCAATTTGACTCAGCTGTTCCACCATCTCGGGGTAGCTCTTCAAGAACTCCAGTTGAGCTTTCGAAGCCTGACAACACCCAAAGAATCAACAACTCGAAATCAGATCCGTGACAAATCAAAAACACGCACATATTGATAAGTCAACGCATTCGCCAGCTCGGGTTCACTCCTCGCCAACTGCGCTTGCCTCTCAAACATCTCTACAGCCTTCTCAATCCTGCTTTGCTGCAAGTTCAGCTGGGCGAGTGTAGCAACAGCAGCTTCGCACTCCGGATCAATCCTCAGCGCTTCATTACAACATCTCTCCGCTGCGCCAATATCTTGTTTCCATTGGTACAGCGCAAGACCCTTGTTGACAAGTGAGAGAACGTTTGGTGGGCGGGGTGATTTGGCTTTCTCGAGTTCAATGGCTTTGTCGAATTTCTCGATGGCATCTTCGAAGCGACCTTGGTCGAGGAGTAATTCGCCGCTGGGATTGCACGTATGTTTAGGCCCGCGTTAACGAAGAAGAGGTGTAAACATACTAGTAGTTCTGGGGTTCGCTGCGATCAGAGAAGTTCTTGATAGTTCGTCGGAAAGTATCCATGCTGTTCGCAATCTTGCCCGCCTTGTATTGTGCAACCGCAAGTTGGATGTGGCTGAACACAAATGTATCATCGAGGTCCGTCGACTTGGTGTAATTCTCTGCTGCCTCATTGAATTCGTTCATGATGAATAACACTGCATACGACGTCAGTGCCATGTCCACATTCCGCGGGATGAAGGGAACACATACCTTGCCCACGGTGATAGTAAATATCAGGATCGTTGGGGTTGTGTTTAATCGCCTCCTCAAAGCATTCAAATGCCTTCTGAGGATCGCCCTGCTCCATGTGTACACTCGCAATCTTGACGAGAGATTGTGTGAACGAAGGAACGAGTTTGATGCTCTCCTCGAGGTCCGCCTTGGCGCCTTCGACATCGCCCATCAAGAACTTAAATGTTCCCCGAAGGTTGAAAGCCTCGGCCTTCCCTTGCGTTGTCGAGACCCCCTGTTCAATCGACTCATGGATGAGCGTGACAACATGTGGGTAGTCAGACGCCTTGAGCGCCTGTAGGGCAAGCAGTAGGGTCTCATCACCCTGTGTCGGATGCTCGGGAAGTGAGGGTAGAGGACGTTCTCGGAAGGCGGCGAAGTAAGCCGAGATGAAGGTATGTGACGGAAGACGGGGTTCTCGGCCTCTGAGAATCTCAGCAGCCTTTTCTGTCGAGAGCTTTTTGAGGACGCGTTCCACAGCAGCTGCGGTGCTCTGGTTTTGGAATTTATCAAGAATGGTGGCGGCCGTGAAGTCTGTTGTGCCCGGTTAGTATGAAATACTTATTAGCAGGACGCTGCAAATCATACCGCGAAGAGCGGCCTCGTATTTGCCAAGACCCTCCAAAGCGACAGCGCGTCGGTTGAGTGCCTTGACATAGTTTCGGTCGAGTTTCAGTGCTTCGTCACAGTCCGCCACGACCTTCTCGTGCTGGGGCGGTGACATGTTGACGTAGCACGCTGCGCGGTTGCTGTAGAACGTTGGCTCAGGTTTGGGTGATATTTGGATAGCCTTCGTGTAATATTCTGCAGCTTGCGAGAAGTTCGAAGACTTGTAGGCGTTATTGCCCTTTTGCTTGAAAGCAGCCGCAATCTCTGCTCGCTCCTGTTCATAAGGGTGAATCAATGAGACGGGTACAGTACAGGGTGCAAAACCTACCTCCTCAGACTTGGTCACGATCTCTTCCGCGGTCAGTTTCTCAACATCAACTACCGTATGTGAGTTACACCCGACAAAGCGCAACGTCTCGAAGGCAATTACTCACCCTCCGCCTCCTGCACTGATGTCTTCCGCTCCTCCAATATTGGGCCCTGTGTGTCCTTGGCAGCACCCTTCTTCTTCTTGCCCTTCTTTTTCTCCTTCTTTTCGCCTTTCTCGAGGTCCCCTCTCACGGTCCGTTGTCGGGATGTTGAGGCATAGTAAGCGACACCTCCAACGGCAACAACGGCGGCAGCAGTGCCGATGAGGATTGCGCGTTTGTTTTCCGCGACAAAGTCCTGTGCACGCTCGAGAAAGGAAGGGGCAGGGGAGTCGGCCATGGTGGAGGTTCGATGTCACAAATTTCAAATTTTTGTTTTGGTTTCTCCTGTAATGCCGTGGGAATGTTGGCGTAATAAACCTGATCATGCTCTCTCTATGTTCTCTTCCTCCTCGAAACTGTGGTGGCTGGTAAGAGCCGTGGTTTCGATGCAGACCGGTGTCGTGCTACAAGCTCTTTGTGAACATGGAATGTCAGCCAACAGAAACTGTGTTATAATCCCTCCGTTGTCCCAACGTATCTCTACTCACGAGATACTTCAACACCACACTGCCGGCTTCTCCCCTGGTCTTCGGTATGGAAATCTGGCATAACGTGTCAACATGCGGGGCATACATGCTTTACGTGCTCACCGTTCTCTGGATGCTCACCAAGGAATTCTTCGGATACGTCGTCGACTGGTCAAGAAAACCTTCATCGACTCCAGCACAACACGAAGGAACACAGATAAAGGAGAAACAGACCAAGAAGCTCCAGGCCCTGCGTGCCCTGCTTGATAAGGACGAGGACTTGGAAGCGAACATCGCTCCTCCTGATGCGACTGTTGCTTGTGCTGTCCTGGGTATTTCCAACGCTCCAGTGGAGGATGCTGAGGAGAATTCGAACGACTCTGAGGTAACTGCTGTGTCTGCTGATGAGGTCGATACCACGGACGTTGGACCACCAGATCTCTGCAAGGATCACGTTTTACCGCTCTACTATACCAAATCCCAGCTGGCTTTGACGCTGGTGTCCCAGCCCCAGGCACGAACACAAGAGATTCACCCTAGCCCTCAGTCTCAGCCCCGGTCGTGCGAACAAGTCAGCCTCACCACCACCGACTATGATATTAGTTTTACCTCCTCGCATCTGAAAGATGTTCTTCAAGAACACCACGAATCCGAGGACGCCACAGCACAACGCCGCGCATTCGTCAAAGGTCTCCAATACATAGAGAATGACGGTTTGTGTTACTTTTCTTCTTGAAAGGTTGTGGTAGCATGCGCTGACAATTTTTCATACAGACTTCCATTTCCCAAAGTTAGCCGTTGACACCCTCAATGCATCCACCACACCCACCTTACCCTGCACACCCCCCAACCGCCTCTCATCAACCACCTCTTCCGGCTCCTGCGCCTCAGACTACACAACCGTCACTGAAACCTCCTTCACCGACTTACCAACGGCCGCGGATGAAGACATACCCATCCACCTCATCAAAGTCCCAAGCTGGCGCTGTGACCCGGACCGCGCGAAGTATGTCTTTGGATCCCTTGCTCGCGGTGCTAGCACTGTAAACGTCGTCTCATCGTCGGCTTCTGGTGCTGCCCATGCTGTCAAGGATACTGTCGGGGGCTGCGCCCTGGTTATCGGAGAGAGCAAGTCCGAGGCTGATTTCGAGAGCATGATCATCCGTATGGGATTTGCTCCGCTCTCAGTGATGCCTGGTTTCCTTGATACCGAGATCAAGCGGGACAGCGCAGACTCGGGTGATGCCAGAAGGAGTATGAAAGCTATGGACAATCGCAAGTCGGTTATAAGCAACGTTTTGTCTTGGGTTGAGAGTTCTACTTGATTACATACTTCATCATATCTGTCCTTTCTCTTGTTCTACTCGGTTAATGGCTGGGTTTATCGTATATCCCTCGCTGTCTCGTACATTTCGACACGGTACCGCGCTCTACATTACTCCATGATAACTCAGAGATCTCGCTGAAAAACGTCGTTAGGTCGAGATCATCAAGAACCTCATTTACATAGAGAGTACGATGCAGCTCGCTGCTCAATCCGGAATGGTCGGAGATACGACTATTCACAACCAGACTGAACATCGAACATATGGACGCAAAGCCGCGATATGGATCTTCTGAGAATTCTGATAGCATATGAATCTCTAAGAAGGTTCGCCTTCGTGGAACGTTCCCTAAATTCACTGGCACAGGAATGTTTGACATGGGACATACCATCATGTGTCTTCCGAACCGACACTTTGGGTTTGATCGATGCTGCGGATGAGTGTATTAATTGAGCGGTTACGCTACGGCCTTAGCTGGCCCTTTTTAAGATATCACAGAACAACGACTCCATGATTGCCGTGATGAAGACGCAAGCACCGCTGCGGCGGTTTCTGTGTGACGACAAACCCATGGAGGAACTATACACAAGGTAAAGTATATTTCATAAAATATGAGATATATACCCTGACCCTCACCCCAACTTAAGACAGGATTCCAAACGGCTGCGATCTACTCAAAGGACTTTTTCCTCGTCCTTTTCGCAAGGCAGAAGTAGATCCTGTGAATTTCCCCCGAGTGTGCTAAATTATACCAGGGACAACCGTCGTCCGAATTGATCAATCACAAATACATGACTCACTTTGGGAGATCGTGGGATGGCCCACTGAGCGAGTTTGACAACTGTTAGCTGACAATTTACTCTCCCTCAGCGGTGACCGAATGAATGCGAAGGACTTTCGATACGATTTGGTTTGCTCTGGCTTATCTATCCTTCAAACCAGAAATGACTTGGAGTTGGCACATTCCACATGGATGCGGTACACGCGAGTCGGCCCTGTATGTGGGCCCATCTACTACGAAACACCCATCATGTTTCCAATACGCTGGTATGTGGTTTGGTTTCCCCGAGCATTATCTGGGAACTCACTTTTGAGTTCTCTACCCCCATCTCGACCGGTATAAAGCTCCACACAAGGAAGAGAAGCACCACCAGAGATACCAATATCCGAGGTCTTCGCTGAAATTGCTTCCTTTGTGGAAGGTGGTGGTTTCTAGGACTCCCATCATTGAACGCATTGGGAAAGCGACACAGGTGTAACTGACTCGAATTAAACGACGACATTGACAGGTTCAATTGCTCACTGAATTGTCAGATGAGCATACTCCAATCATGATCGGGTTCTGCCATAATCCCGTTCATGCCCCCCAGGGCCGTTCGTCTCACACGGCGTGCTCAATTTGACCCTCGAGAAATCGAAACTAAATTAGTCTCAAACAGAGTCCCTTTGCGTCAGCCTGAGATCTATTCATCCTTTGGACCCTGATGCCACACTTGACCACAATATATTCAATTTGATTTCAACATGAGGTGTGGACTCTCATCTGAGATTGTGTGAGCCAGTGGGTATGTGCCGGTGTTTAACCATTGCTTTGGATCCAATGTGCTTTGTGGAGAATGTGCATGTTGATAATGAACTGTGGTTTGTCTGTTGAATTTGGGTCTTCAAGCTCAGGAGGAATACAATTTGTGGGATCACGTTGAGCATCGAAAATAAAAAGAACATTCTATTCCAGTGTTGAACACCAGCTTTCAAATTGAGGTCAGAGCAGCACAGACCTTAGACAGTATGATATCAGTGACCCCAGTTTTCACCAGGACAGGCATGTTGAGTGTCAAATGCTTGAGTGGTGAAATTTCTTACTGAGTCATAAAAACAATGCCTTCTGGCATAGATCTTGAACTTGGGGTTGACAAGATCCAATAAATTCTTTCTGTCCAAGGCATAGAGTCCTCATCCAAAAACAAAGAAGCATCAAAAACACAGCAGTCATTGTGATATGAAATAGGAAACTCACATCTTGAACTTGATAAATGACCCAGGAAAGTGGCTTACAGACATCCATTGATTCTGCTACCATGTACTTGCACCTGATCACTGGGCCCTCCACAGCCTCAGTGATGCTTGCATATAAATTTACCTTGTCATACAAGCTTGTAATGTGGTTCTTAAGCTTCTCTCCTTTCTGCATCAGCTTTGAGACATGTTTGACAGTACCTAAAGGAGTTATTGTGTCAAGGACACATACCAGGAGCAGTCAAAAGCATGGGACCAAGTTGCTGCTGGAGGTGCTTGTCATAAAAGAAGCAGTCACAAGTATGTTTCCCTGCACAGACATATCCCTCAACATCATTGGATTTCCAGTATCTGCTACTAACATAGTACTTACTTCTTTCTATACTAGCTATTGTCTCTGTGTTATCCCTGCTTAGAAAGTGGTGGTTAGAAAGGATACTGCAGCTATGAAATACTCTATTCCACAATTCAAATATCTCTGTAGCAAACAAAATGTGGGCTATATCTCATCAGAGGTCTGATACAGTAGGGGACAAAAGCATTCCAATGTTTTGAGCAAGCCCACAAATCAGTTAATAACTCAAGTACTACTGTGGCTGTGTACTTCATATTTAAAATATATATACCTTAGTATGTTGTCTAAACATGTGCAAAGCACGATTATGTAATATCCCATTTTGGGACAGTTATGAATTAATTAGTATTTTCAACTCATTAGAATACTTTTGTTTTTCTTTAATTTTGAATATATGACTTTGTTTATTGCAATCAAATAAATACAAATAAAATCATGTGACCATGTAGGATCTTGTATAAATAGATTTGCTTATTTTCTGATGTTCATTCACCTCCCTACTTAGCTTTTACTATACTATGCACTCTCTTACTCCTACTCAGATCAACAAGGTTCTCTCCTACCTAGATAAAGGAGAATCTGCTCATCACATTGCTTCACTTATTGGTCTGTGGCTTGGTACTATCTCTCAACTTTGCTCCAAACACAGGTCAACACTTTCCAAGTCTGTTGGTAGTTGCCCAACCAAGCTTTCTTCCTCTAATATTTATTATGCTATTTGTCTCATTATTTCTTGCAAGGCTGATACTCCCTCCCAAGATACCAAATCACTTCAAAATGTTATCACCCAATCTCTACCTGCCAAAACAGTTTGTCAGACACTTAAAAGTGTAGGAATGAAGGTAGTAGTCAAGTGAAAATGACTTAAACTCACTATTATCTACAAGAAGCAACAGTGTTATGGACCCCAATTCTTGTCTGTTAAGCTTTCGAGCCCTAGTTACAAGGCATTCTCGGTGGGCCCAGACCAGCCAGTTCACCTCCCAATCCAATCAGACACCCCTTGCAAGTTCATTCCTCCAGACTACCCCTCCACCCAGTCTCCATCAAGAGCCCAATAACCAATTCTTTCATGCACTTTTTGTCCCCCTGTCTCATCAATAATCATTTCTCCCCAAATCCAGACCTTCTGCTATTTTGATTGTTTTGCTACCCCTGGTTGTCTGGATGCCATACAGACACTCCTCACTTTGAAATTTGTATGAGCCATCAAAAAGTGGGAGTTCAACAGGAGCAATATGGAAAGCAGGAGTTGAGCAATCATGAACAAGAGAGAAGTCAATGAAATAGTGTGTAGAGCCACTATCTACTAGGGCAGTCACTATGCTATTGGACAAATGCAGGTCAGCAGCAGACAAAGGGACAAAAGATGGAGAGGAGAGTAGAATGTGGAGAGCATAAGGGTCAGAAAGAGTAGACATGTTAAGTCAGAAACACTGTATAGCACAGATGAGTTCAACACAATTCCTAGTCTATACAGAGTCCTGAGGACTGCCCTCTATTTTTTTGAACCCAATATGGAGTTTGAAGGAAAGGGGCTCTTAGCTGAAGCTTTAGATTGAGCTTGGGCCTGCTGATCTTTAGTCTTCTGGTTGGAGATAGACAGTCCTGGAAAGGGACTGGACCCAGAGGATTTGCAAGGGCAACTATCTATCCAATGGTTAGCTTCACTGCAGAACATGCAAAGGTTATTATCAAAGTGGTGTTGGTGTTCTTGGGGGGTGAGCTTGCCATTAGGGCCAAGTTTGGTACCCAGAGATGACTTTGGAGCATTTCTGGATGTTTTTGGATGATTGCCAGACTAGGAGGGGTTGGAGGAGGACTTGGGAGAGGAAGTGCTAGACTTCTGATCATTGCTAGATGGGTGACTATTCTTCTTCTAGTTGGTGTTATTCTTTGAAGATTGTGCAGAGCAGTCAATATTATACTTACACTCATGCTGCTACTCCTAGTGACATTGGTCAATAAGACTAGCAACCCTCTTCATTTCATCCAGAGAATTGGGCTTGCCTTTAGCCCAAGTGGCAATCAGGTCCTGTATGTGATCTGGAA
The DNA here is from genome assembly GCA_018524415.1 of Podaxis rugospora. Taxonomy (NCBI): domain Eukaryota; kingdom Fungi; phylum Basidiomycota; class Agaricomycetes; order Agaricales; family Agaricaceae; genus Podaxis; species Podaxis rugospora. The sequence continues at coordinate 198,057 of JAEUWL010000519.1, forward strand.
GGCCCCTGTAATAGTGATGGCAGAGGTCTAAGTCTGGCCAGCCAACTAAACTAGCCAGGCAGTTGAACTTAAGGTCATACTTTAGGATGGGCTGGTTGCTAGCCATCTGGAGAGTATCCAGCTCTTTAATAGCTTCTCCAGAGGGGTCTGCCAGTCTGAAGCAATTCTCTATTTCTATAACAAAAACTTCCTAGCTATTGAGGAGTTCATGGTCTGACCACTCAAGGTCCTTAGATGTGAGGATGGTCTGAAACCAGTCAAGCACAGTGCCAGACAGATAGGTGATAGCAAAGCAGATTTTGTGTTATGGACCCCAATTCTCGTCCATTAAGCTTTCGAGCCCTAGTTACAAGGCATTCTCGGTGGGCCCAGACCAGCCAGTTCACCTCCCAATCCAATCAGACACCCCTTGCAAGTTCATTCCTCCAGACTACCCCTCCACCCAGTCTCCATCAAGAGCCCAATAACCAATTCTTTCATGCACTTTTTGTCCCCCTGTCTCATCAATAATCATTTCTCCCCAAATCCAGACCTTCTGCTATTTTGATTGTTTTGCTACCCCTGGTTGTCTGGATGCCATACAGACACTCCTCACTTTGAAATTTGTATGAGCCATCAAAAAGTGGGAGTTCAACAGGAGCAATATGGAAAGCAGGAGTTGAGCAATCATGAACAAGAGAGAAGTCAATGAAATAGTGTGTAGAGCCACTATCTACTAGGGCAGTCACTATGCTATTGGACAAATGCAGGTCAGCAGCAGACAAAGGGACAAAAGATGGAGAGGAGAGTAGAATGTGGAGAGCATAAGGGTCAGAAAGAGTAGACATGTTAAGTCAGAAACACTGTATAGCACAGATGAGTTCAACACAATTCCTAGTCTATACAGAGTCCTGAGGACTGCCCTCTATTTTTTTGAACCCAATATGGAGTTTGAAGGAAAGGGGCTCTTAGCTGAAGCTTTAGATTGAGCTTGGGCCTGCTGATCTTTAGTCTTCTGGTTGGAGATAGACAGTCCTGGAAAGGGACTGGACCCAGAGGATTTGCAAGGGCAACTATCTATCCAATGGTTAGCTTCACTGCAGAACATGCAAAGGTTATTATCAAAGTGGTGTTGGTGTTCTTGGGGGGTGAGCTTGCCATTAGGGCCAAGTTTGGTACCCAGAGATGACTTTGGAGCATTTCTGGATGTTTTTGGATGATTGCCAGACTAGGAGGGGTTGGAGGAGGACTTGGGAGAGGAAGTGCTAGACTTCTGATCATTGCTAGATGGGTGACTATTCTTCTTCTAGTTGGTGTTATTCTTTGAAGATTGTGCAGAGCAGTCAATATTATACTTACACTCATGCTGCTACTCCTAGTGACATTGGTCAATAAGACTAGCAACCCTCTTCATTTCATCCAGAGAATTGGGCTTGCCTTTAGCCCAAGTGGCAATCAGGTCCTGTATGTGATCTGGAAGGCCCCTGTAATAGTGATGGCAGAGGTCTAAGTCTGGCCAGCCAACTAAACTAGCCAGGCAGTTGAACTTAAGGTCATACTTTAGGATGGGCTGGTTGCTAGCCATCTGGAGAGTATCCAGCTCTTTAATAGCTTCTCCAGAGGGGTCTGCCAGTCTGAAGCAATTCTCTATTTCTATAACAAAAACTTCCTAGCTATTGAGGAGTTCATGGTCTGACCACTCAAGGTCCTTAGATGTGAGGATGGTCTGAAACCAGTCAAGCACAGTGCCAGACAGATAGGTGATAGCAAAGCAGATTTTGTGTTATGGACCCCAATTCTCGTCCATTAAGCTTTCGAGCCCTAGTTACAAGGCATTCTCGGTGGGCCCAGACCAGCCAGTTCACCTCCCAATCCAATCAGACACCCCTTGCAAGTTCATTCCTCCAGACTACCCCTCCACCCAGTCTCCATCAAGAGCCCAATAACCAATTCTTTCATGCACTTTTTGTCCCCCTGTCTCATCAATAATCATTTCTCCCCAAATCCAGACCTTCTGCTATTTTGATTGTTTTGCTACCCCTGGTTGTCTGGATGCCATACAGACACTCCTCACTTTGAAATTTGTATGAGCCATCAAAAAGTGGGAGTTCAACAGGAGCAATATGGAAAGCAGGAGTTGAGCAATCATGAACAAGAGAGAAGTCAATGAAATAGTGTGTAGAGCCACTATCTACTAGGGCAGTCACTATGCTATTGGACAAATGCAGGTCAGCAGCAGACAAAGGGACAAAAGATGGAGAGGAGAGTAGAATGTGGAGAGCATAAGGGTCAGAAAGAGTAGACATGTTAAGTCAGAAACACTGTATAGCACAGATGAGTTCAACACAATTCCTAGTCTATACAGAGTCCTGAGGACTGCCCTCTATTTTTTTGAACCCAATATGGAGTTTGAAGGAAAGGGGCTCTTAGCTGAAGCTTTAGATTGAGCTTGGGCCTGCTGATCTTTAGTCTTCTGGTTGGAGATAGACAGTCCTGGAAAGGGACTGGACCCAGAGGATTTGCAAGGGCAACTATCTATCCAATGGTTAGCTTCACTGCAGAACATGCAAAGGTTATTATCAAAGTGGTGTTGGTGTTCTTGGGGGGTGAGCTTGCCATTAGGGCCAAGTTTGGTACCCAGAGATGACTTTGGAGCATTTCTGGATGTTTTTGGATGATTGCCAGACTAGGAGGGGTTGGAGGAGGACTTGGGAGAGGAAGTGCTAGACTTCTGATCATTGCTAGATGGGTGACTATTCTTCTTCTAGTTGGTGTTATTCTTTGAAGATTGTGCAGAGCAGTCAATATTATACTTACACTCATGCTGCTACTCCTAGTGACATTGGTCAATAAGACTAGCAACCCTCTTCATTTCATCCAGAGAATTGGGCTTGCCTTTAGCCCAAGTGGCAATCAGGTCCTGTATGTGATCTGGAAGGCCCCTGTAATAGTGATGGCAGAGGTCTAAGTCTGGCCAGCCAACTAAACTAGCCAGGCAGTTGAACTTAAGGTCATACTTTAGGATGGGCTGGTTGCTAGCCATCTGGAGAGTATCCAGCTCTTTAATAGCTTCTCCAGAGGGGTCTGCCAGTCTGAAGCAATTCTCTATTTCTATAACAAAAACTTCCTAGCTATTGAGGAGTTCATGGTCTGACCACTCAAGGTCCTTAGATGTGAGGATGGTCTGAAACCAGTCAAGCACAGTGCCAGACAGATAGGTGATAGCAAAGCAGATTTTGTGTTATGGACCCCAATTCTCGTCCATTAAGCTTTCGAGCCCTAGTTACAAGGCATTCTCGGTGGGCCCAGACCAGCCAGT